>JABXWE010102489.1:0-29585 GCA_014611495.1 Limonius californicus
ACATTGGATACTCTGAGCAATGCATATTTGATTTATAGTTAATAATTGGGAGAGCGAGCGTTTTTTTTATTTAGTCGCTTATAAGCGACAAAGTGACATTCATCGAAAAAGATGACGTTTGCGTTGTCAAATACGAGCGCAAATGCCTACTTTGGATATCGATTGTAGAAAAAGCAATTTTTTGTTTCCATTAGGTTATAAATACATTCTTAATTGTAAATTTTCAATATTTGCCATAACACTGATTGAAAATAATAAATACAGATAAATTTTGTAGGCAGATCCAACTAAGATAACCCGAAGAACATGCATTTTACTAAAATTTATAGTTGTTGACACAATACAGAAGATATAAGACTCATTAACGATTGCATTATAGCCTTTTTTCGCTGAATAGTGCAGAGGAACACACCCTTTTTAATTTTCTATATTGACATCTACGCCCTTGGATATTAACATTCTTGCAACATCAGTGTGGCCTAGAATTGATGTCCAGTGAAGAAATTTCTCACCATTATTATCCTGTTTGTTGACATAAACAGTTTTAGGTACAATTTCATTCATTATTTTGGCGTACCCGTCCATGAAGGGCTATCCTTCCTTTTCCATTTTCAATATTGGCGTCTCCTCCACTGTCAGTCAGTAACTTTACCGAGTCCTTGTAACCTTCTCTTCCAGCCAACTGAAGAAGTGTATCTCCCTGCTTGTCTCTTTTGCTAATATTAACATTCTTCTCTATAAGGTCGCTGATAATTTCATTTTATCCAAGCAGAGCCGCATGGTGAAGGGCAGTTCGACCCTTTTCGCTATTTACATTGACATATGCATTGTTAGACAGCAACAAATTTACAGTGTGTTTGCTGCGATACTTAGCTGCCGAATGAAGAGCTGTGTCGCACTTATTATCTTGGCTGTCGAGATTGAGTGTTCTGGACAAAAGTTGAATTGCAATATCAGTGTGGCCTTTCAAAGCAGCATAATAAAAATCAACTCGACTTTTCTTGTTTTTCAGATTCAGGTCCATCAGCAGTTTCGCTATATTTGTATGGCCCTTTATTGATGCCACATGGCGAACTGTATCCCGTCCTGGTGTTGGTTGTTAATCTGAGACACATCTTGAAGCAATGTCGCTATGAATCAGCATCTCCTGCTATGGCTGCACTATACAAAGGGATAAAATTGTTGTTGTTCTTCACATTCACATCTGCACCTGCTTAACTAAATCAGTGTTACCAAAATTTTGTCCGCGATTTCAGTATAACTACCTTTAGCAGCATGGTGAAGAGGAATTTGCACCTGCTTTGTTTTGAATATTGACATCGACATCACAGAGTATGAGTATTTTTACTGACTCCGCACAATCCTCCTGCGTTGCTAAATGAATGGGGGTATTCCCATCGTGGTTTTGTTTATTGACATGATCACCATGACTTATAAGTTCAGCTACTAAATCTTAGTAGTTGTTATAAGCAACAATGTGTAAAGGGGTCTCACATTTTTCTTTTATTATATTATTATCTGCATGATTGTTGAGGAGAATTCTAGCAACATCTACATGACCATCTTCCAGGGTCGGATGAAGAGCGGTTTCGCCTTCAAAATTCTGTTATCGGAAAATGTACCAAGATATTCAGTTACGGTGCTGTAACCTCCTATAGCTCCATAATATAAAGGGATGAAACCTTCCATGTTTTCCACATTAGGGTTATAATGATTTGAATGTAGTACCCTGACAAGGTGAAAATATCCTAGTTCCGATGCTGTGTAAAGGAGTGTCCCCATTCAAGTTTCGTTTATTAACATTTCCACCTTTAACTAGAAGTTTAAATGCAATTTCGAACTTCCCATGTAAGGCCGCGCAATGCAACGCTGTGTTTTTGTCAACATCCTGCTGATTAATTTCGGTATCCTGGAATAAAGCCGCCTTGACATTTTCGTCTGAACCTAAACAGATAGCCAAATTCAAGTTGAATCGGTCGATTTGCAGAAACTCCCTAAGAGTGGTTTCATGAGTCATCACGGAATTTCCAGAGAAAAGATCATCGAACGTTAAAGATGTTCCCAAATAACCTCCAACTGTTTTGTTTGGGTCTACATACCTTAAGGGTGTAGGAGCCACTCGAAATTTCCTAAGAATAGACTTATGAGAACTTTCCTTGATGCAAAATGGTAAATAATACCGTAAACAGAGATTTATGACTCAAAATAAGGCAGTAAATTAGATACTTATCTTTTAAGTTAAAAGCAAGGTTCACATTGATATTTAAAAGGTTTAAGTTTCTCACAAATCTTATTTGCAACGCTCAAAGAAGAGTTACGAGAGCGTAATCTAGGAGGCTACAATTTAACAGGTCTAATTCGACATTTTCAGACAAATTATCAATCGTTTCCAGCATAGGATCCTTGTCGAAGATTCTACATTTGAGAAATAATTCTTCTTCAAAAGCAATTTTTTTCAGTTTCGAAATTGGTTTAGGGAACTGAACAGAATAAAGCGATGTAATGTGAAGAAAAGATCTTCCATCACAATCAAGCCCTTTTTCTATTTCTGGAGACAAATTCAAAATATTCTTGGCCTTCTCTAAGTTCGACTTTAAAATGGCATTGTGTAAGGCACAATTTTTTTTACAATTTCGTCAAAGAATCTAAAAACAAAATTGTAATTTTGATCAAATCTCTCTCTAAGTATCATATGGACTGCTTCCCTTTGTTGTGCATCTATTTTACTATCAACATTTTTTGACAGACACCTTGCTGCTAGATACTCAGCAAAAGTGTGATGAGTACAGCTTAGGTTAGATGCTCTGCTGAGTTTTATAATTTCTGAATCTTCTAAAAGTGGAATGATTTTTGAGTGTTTCCTACTATAGTCTTCTAGTTCTTTAGTAACATCAGATGCTACAACATCGTTTAAGGAAAACAATAATTTTAACGCAAGAAGTGTTAAATACCTTAGAGCTATTCTTCCTCTAAAATCTTCATCAAATTTGTTTCTATTTCTAATGAAATTATTGTACAAGTCGAGTAGATCTAAGTTTTCATTAATTATGGTATACTGAACATAATTAGATTTCTTTACCTGTTCATCTAAAAATAAGTTTGTTAGCAAAGGGTTTCCCAAAAATCTAGAAAAAATATCAAAATTACTAAGGTGCAACAATTTATAATTAATATCGTCCAAATTTGACCGAGAAAAATATTAAATGAGGAAACTTTTTTGATCGGCTAAACTGAATGGTAGTGCTGTCAAGAATCGGAAATTTTAAAGAATCGATTCTCGATTCTGAAAAGAATCGATTCCACAAGAATCGGTTCTCGATTCTAGAATCGGATTTCGATTCTCGATTCTAGAATCGGATTTTGATTCTCGGTTCTAGAATCGGATTTCGATTCTCGATTCTAGAATCGGATTTCGATTCTCGGTTCTAGAATCAGATTTCGATTCTCGATTCTAGAATCGGATTTCGATTCTCGATTCTACAATAATCGTTTTTTGGTTCTAGAATCTAGAACAGTTTCCCAATTCTAAAATCAAGAATCGTTTATCTTCTATTGAAACAAGAGTGGTTTCCGATTCCAAGATTGAAAATAGTTTCCAAATTCACATCTTTAGAATTGAAAAATAAATTGATAGGAGAAGTGAGATTAGTGTCTTCCAATTTCAGAATTATAAAAGTCTTCCAACCTATAATCGGTATTTATTTAACGATTTTCTTCTAATATAAATATATGTATTACATATTTGGCAGTAGCATCTGAAATGTATAATCTACACATTTTATTTTATTTTTTATTTATGTTCATGACAAATAAACTGCTTAAGCTGTTTTGATGTTTAACTCATCTACGCATTTTCCCATATTATGATATTACTTGCAGGGAATATTTATTCCTCAGTTGCTAATTTTGTAGTTAAATATGAATTCTGAATTTAGTTCCCTAGTTGCAGGTTTACTATATACCTTTTTTACAACAAGACTTCCTACTTAAGTACTTTATCTGTAAGTGGGGTAAACGTAATCCAAATTCTTTACGCCGCGCCGCCGCTCCGGCCGCCGTTTAGGCCTAAATCAAACCTTCTTGGAAATCGTAAAGCCCTCAAATCTTGTTGCAAAGTAATATTTGAAGACGACATACGCCCGACAGGTGTGCTTAAATAGCACAGTACTTTGGCCTGTAGAGGAGTCATCCACACACAGACACACACACACACACACACACACACACAAAACGTTTATATCCGTTAAAATCTAGATTTCGAAAATTTTCATAAATCAATACTTCACTATTATACAGAAGGTATATGGGAAAGTAAAAACAGTAGGATAGCCCACGGGTTCTACTATTTTATTTTCCTGAGTTCGCTCCTAATTGAATGCATTATAAAAGATTATTGGGGCGCTACTAGGCTATGTCTATTATTATTACTGTACAGTGAATATATTCTCGATTCTAGAATCGGATTTCGATTCTCGATTCTAGAATCGGATTTCGATTCTCGATTCTAGAATCGGATTTCGATTCCCGATTCTAGAATCGGATTTCGATTCTAGAATCGAGAATCGGTTTTAACGACGCTTCAGAACCGATTCTTAAAGCTAAAGAACCGATTCCGATTCTAGACTCGGCATCGTTTGACAGCACTACTGAATGGTTGTAAGTTAAACTGGAAGGTTCCAAATTCGTGTTCCAATTCCGAAGCCAAAGCCGTATTTTGTTATCCAAATTCCCAATCTTTGAGCAGCTAAGCTCTTGGTTATGTCTAGCACCTCCGTTCTGTAACACAAAGGCACTTCATCAAAGCCATCCATAATAATCAAAACCCGTTTAGTTGTTACCAGATTATGAAATATCTCGTTGCTAAATTTAGAATTTTCGCAATAATTTAGAGCGGGTTTATTAAAATATGTTAAATGATCATAAAATGCGGGTGTTACGGTTTTATTTTTAAGAGTTGTGTAATATTCCTGGTGCTCGAAAAGAGCAATTTTAAGTATCCATACGCTTGTATCAGTTCGCAGTGCAACATGATCCATAAACAACGTTTTTGCCATTCCTGGAGGTGCACTCAGTGCACGAGTGGTATTGGAAAACGTATAAACCGAGGAGTTTTCAAATACATCTCCCTTAATCTGGAATGGTTTAAGATTATTTACTGATCCATGCGACCACTTCCATTCTAAGTGCTGTAAGTCATACACAGATATGAAATGGACTGATCTTCCAGTGTCTTTCAATTTTTCAATCTTGTCCCAATCAACAATTGCACTAACTAAAATGATTCTAGTTTTACATCTGTACAGCTTTCTAAAAGTTAAATCCTCCAGCTCGCAAATATAAGGATGCCATATTGGAAGTTTCTAGGTGACTCCTTCAGAACTATTTTCTAGCAGATAAAATTCGTCATTAACTGCTTGTAGCGCGTGGGGATCTATAAATATTCTACTGATACTTTTTTCGATGTAATAATGAGGGAGAGGTTTCAATGTATTTCCGATATTGAAATCGTTTGTGAGCATACTGGAATTTATATAGAGAAAACCAAATTCATCTATAAGACTTGCTAGGGAGATAAATTCTCTTCCCACACAGGTTGTTCAGAAAGTTTCGTTTTAAAATTTTGAGTTTACATATTTCCCGTGTATTACAAAAATATTATCAATTAGTTTTTAGCTCTCTTTAAGTTAACTTAAATAATATGAATCGACATATGAATTTTAAAAGCAGATATAAATTACCGCTGATGTTACCTATTTCATTCACCTACATTTCTTGTTCATTTTAATAGTAAACTAATTCCACGGTGTGGAAGGAATGCGGCACTTCCAATCAATGGTGTCCACTAACCACTAACCACATTTACAACATAACTTTGGTATGAATATTGATGTTCAAAGTAATATGAGAATTTTCGTACAAAAACATTGACAGGTAAGGAATAAATCTTAACGTGCACACGAGATGCTGACTAAAATTATTGATAAAACATTCATGTCACGTTTTACATCACCGATAAGATATACGACATGCAAACATGACCATACTTGGAAAATATGAGATTACGTATATATTTTAAAGTAGGTAGCACCTCCAATACCGTAACCAGAGATTTAGCGTTTATGGTGACATTTAATTTTAGATCTCTTAGCGAAATAAAATGCACACGGCTTGAAAACTTGCAGCATGAACATAAAAGTATACACCAAATAACTTTAAAATTCAAACCTCAGACTAATTGCAAAATCCTGTTAAGCATTGAAGCTTTTGCTTTCCTAATCAAATAAAATATGGCCTACAAAAATATAGTTTCATCTAGACCTGTGTCCTATGACACATACACCCACACACACACACACGCGCGCGCGAGCATGCTGGAATACAAGCAAGCGCAAGTTAAGTTGCAAATTTAAAATTTGAACTCTAAATAAATTCGTATTATTAAGCATATCGAAAATATACCGTAGATTACGTACAGTTTGTACCCTTCAGGATTTTTAATTGATTTGGCATTCTAGCAGCTACAGAACTTGAAATGTTTCTGATTTAAAAGCGCAAAAATAAATAAACATACAGCTGTAATAAGGATGTTGATCAAATAGTCTGCTGAACTAATATGGCACCCCTATCGTGCTTTAAAACACCTGGTGAAATTAAAATTCTATGCTTGGCAACACTAAAAATCGCTAACACTGTTGGCCCTATTGTTTGTAATGTGGATTTATGGTAAGTTCTTAAAAAAAGCTGATAGAATTTAAATTCGATTACACGAACAATTGTAATCTCTCTGTTAATGTAAATTATGATTATTATTATAAAATAATAAATACCCGAATCATTAATTAGTAGCTAACCTCACATACTGCAATTTACCAAAGAAGTTGGGTGAAAACAACTGTTGCAAAAATAGGACATTACAATGATGATTGGCATGGGTGCCAATAACGGTGTTTTTTCCGCACTGTTCAATAATTTGACTTTATCTTTGTTTCTTTAGACTACAAATCACTAGATTGCGATAAAGATAACTGAATATAACTGTTCAACGGTTGACACCCGTGCCAATAACTGAATGTTTCCTGTGCCAATTACTATATCCTTGAGTTTATTAACAAGAAATATTAATATCAAGGCTTAAACGCCTAAAATCAAGTCTTATTTGGCTTACTCCAAGGGATACGATGAGAAACTACTAATAAGAACACTAGAAGCTGTGGAGAAAGGAAACACGTCGAAAAAGCAGGCTTCTATAACGTTAATTTCGAAATAAAACATCATTTATTAAATATCATACATGGTCCAAGGTCCACCTACAATATTAATTACTCAAGAAGCTGATTTTTTAAAACAGTGGAGAATTGTGTGTTCCTAAAGAAAATTCCTAGAAGGTTGGAACTTATTCAGTGCTCCATGCAACAATTTCTTGATATGGTGTCTAGAGGAAACCCGTTTAGAAACAATTTTCCCGGAAGGATGATACAAAGCTTTCCTTAAAAGGCACGACGACTTATCAGTTAGAACTCCAGAAGGTAACTCAAGGAAATATTTGAAAGTGGATCAATAAAATTCATCAATATTTAATTGAAGGAGGTTTCGATGATATACTGAAAGACAGGGTTTATAACTATGGCCTCAAAACATAAACGTACTTGCCCCGAAAGGCTGTCGAAATATACACGAGATAGATATTGAGCAAACCAAGTCATCCAGCACTGTGACGTTAACTTTTACAGCCCTAGAAGCAAATACATATCAACCAACTGAGCTGAAGACGCGGAATACGTAAACAAAGAGGCGAGACAAGACGTGCCGAAGTGAGATGAAAAACCCACGTCGCAGGGCTACTATACTCGGCGGTAGCAACTTTCTTTCAATGCGGTAGCTGTAATTAAAATGCAATGGTTAATCGCACAGGCTACTAATACTATTTCCCGGAGTGTACTAATTTAATAGCGCGGAGTTCCAGCTTAGAATGAGCTCCATCCTCGCTTAAGAAATTTTTCGTGTGCGCAGTTTGGGGCCAGGAATTCAACTGTATTAGTCAAGCTGTACACCGCCTATGATAATATAGCCCTCCCAAAGATTGCCGGTAGGGGTAGTTGCTTCCGTGTCCAAAGACTGGGGTAGCGGGTTGAGTGACACAGGATGGGCGAAGTCAGAGGTTTTCTTTCAGTATTGTGGTAACATTTTTTATCTAAGCTTGTAAGAAGTGGTTATACAATTCCCAGTAACCCTTTTCGTCGATGGACGCAAAACACAAGTGCTTATAAATCTCAGATTACAAATTATATTCTTGGTACTCAAATTTTCCTAGAATCTAACAGCCGGTGGGTGTACCTGCGTTTCAATCCATTAAAAGTTGGTGCCTTGGCTTTGAGATGCGAGCACCCATGTACAACCTTTTAACCAACGAAGTATGTGCCCCTATTTTATATGAAGTTGTGAAAACAATAAAAAGTGACGCATTAATCAATGGTTTCAGGACATATGGGTTATATCCGTGGGACCCTTATTCAATTGAATACTCCAAGTGTCTGGGTAGAGTGATTCAGCATGTAACTAGAGAACAACGAGATGATTGGAGCTGCGAATCTACAACCCTGAAATATTGTACATTCAAAGACATTGTTGGACAAGAGTATTTAAAGAAATTGAAACAAGTAGAGTACATAGCATAGAGCAGTGAAGAATGGTGATGTTATATGGGATTATGGTTAATTATTGACACTAATTACCGTGCTTTGGTTTAATAATTTTTAATATGTTCAACTTCAAATGCTATTTTTGGTAAGTTATATACGCTCGTTAATTTATTGATCTCATTTATTGTAATATTCCAGTCTCTGAAGAAGCTAAAAATTTTTAGCGAAACGTAAGCGTACTCATGTTTTAATATTGGAATTTTTCCTGGTGTTCTAACTTATTAAAACTGAAAGAATTTTATTAAATGGCCGCATTACTTCTCCAAAACTGTGTTTTATTATAATTTTGATTCCGAAAACGAGGCTGTGAGATTTAAACCGAAAACGAGCGTGCAATAAGTTTACATAAAAAGAGTTATTTAGAAGCAATTTTAGAAAAAGAACACCTAATGTACCATATGGAACCAATTACCAATTAACACTGTTTATTTCTACTTTGCCTATATTAACAGAAGAAGAATTTGATCAAATGAACAATGATGTCTAAAATGACAATTATTAATAGTTTTAATAGAAGAAATCAGCTCTGAAGATCAAAATGTCTAACCTTCAATAGAGCAAATATTCAGAAACCCCCACAAGGAGAAGGTAGGTGCTGCAATTACCTTTTGTAATTACTTCTCAACAATAATGAATAAACAATCTGCACAGACTAGAGAAATGTTCTGAAGAAGTAAACGATATTAATAGAAACACAAGCCCACCCAATAGTTAGTCAAAGAATTAAATATCGTTTAATGAGTTACGAAATATATAAAGTGAAGACAATGCCTAAAACCTTGTCGAAGGCGATTGTGTTTTATCTCCACATGAAATACGTCAACAGCATCTCTTGGTATTAAATGCTACTGTTCCTGGAGTTACCATGCGCAATGTTTGCGTAGAAACAACACAAACAGTAACAAGAATTTTTTGTATGCAAAAATTGCGTCATGTCGTGCAATCACACTTAATTATATACATATTGATTACATCGTATAAGTATCACTTTTTTTAAATACAGTTTAAAATAATATTTGATAATTATTTTAAATATTTAATTTAAACTCTAATATGGAATAAGTAAAGGCTGCGCTAGTAACGTAAGCCGTGGACTTAGTTTAAAAAAAAAATGTTTTATTTGACAACAATTACATTTAAATGTTGGAGTACATTAAGTTACTACAAGCAGCAATAAGCAAGAATGACAATAATTAACAGCTAGTGAAATGGCTCTAATACACACATTATATAATGATGTGTTATCTACAATGTGATATAATATCATGGGAGCTATAAGATAAGTGCTTTAACATAATGTCGTGAGAACTGTAAAATAAGCATCTATAGCCTACATAACTCCTCCCGTGAAAGATATTTCAATATTTTGTGAAGAGAAAATAATTAAATGTTAGATGTCACTAATTTAATTGGTGCATTTATCGGTTTTGAATAAATGTATTTGACAAATCTTTCTTTGAGGGATTTATGTTTACAAACAATGTATAATATAAAGCTTAAAATTAATAAAAGAAATAAAATGGTAATTGGGATTGGGGCGATAGAAATGGGGTGGTATTCTATATTACTAATAGAATTGAGTTTACTTTGTTGTTGTTTTATTTGAATTTGGTCAGCGGTGAGTTTTTGAGTGTTTATGGGTACCAAATCTATTTTTGAAATATTTCTGTGAGGAATAGAATCGATGTTTAACTTATTGATATTGGGTATTTCTAAATTCGTTAATTTCATCGAGGTGGTTTGAATATGGAATAATATTGTATTATGGTTCACAATCGCTTTGCAATCTGGAGTTAAATGTAAAAGCTGAGAAGCGACTAAATCTTTTCTATATATTTGGTTAGGACACTTAACATCTAAAGTAACTTTTGAAGGCGTGGTAATTAACCAGGTCGATGTATCGATCTGAGATATCTTGGTATCTGTTAAATCGAATAGGTATGGTTCACAGGTTTGATTGCGACTAAAAGATAATAATTGTGTTTCGCATAACTTAATATTGGGGATTTTAAAATGATTATTTTGATGACAAAAATAATTGTTTGGAGTAATTAATTTGCAAAAATTGATATCTACGGGTATACTTTCGATGGCATTAAATAGTAAAGTGTTGTGAGTTGGTACAATCATTCTGTATTGATTTTTTCTAATAAATATAGGGAATGGGATCAACTGGATTAGTTGATATTGCTCGTTTTTGGATATCAAGGTGATTTCGAATACGAAAGTTATTCTGTTTTTGATTTGCTATACTTTTGTTATCATGATCGCCCGTACATATACTCGTACATTGGCTGGGTAAGGTATATTTAAAGATTTATCCGATAATTCGTTTAAATAATTTAGAATCTGATTCTCATTTTTAATTAATTCGTTATTATTCAATAGAGACATGTGCATTTGTTGATTTTGGGCAAACGTTAATGCATTCTCGAGTTCAATCCAAGTATTAATAAATAGTTGTAATAAAAAAACAGCTTCGTTTAGTACGTTCCAAACAGAAAGGCAGGAAACTACTCTATTTATTTCCTCATTTTGTTGTATGATTTTATTTAGGTTAGCATTTAGTAAATCCTGATTCTTTTTGAGGGTTTGTATGTCACTGATAGTATCGTTAAGAATTTGCGTTTGTTGAGTTAACATTTGATTATGTACGTCACTGTCCTTTTGTAATTTAGAAATAGCATTTTCGAATTTTACACCGTCAGAATGATCTAAGTTCCCAGTGAGAAATTTAAAAACTGAACCTAAACCATCTATTATGCCTCTTTTAACTTTTAGGCTATTTTCTGGGAATAGTTCATTGATTAGTTGATCGGATTTTGTCAAATATTGGGAAATTATTAGTATAATATTGTTATGGGTAACAAGTATATCATCGGCATTTTGGGCATGTCGATGTTCCGTGAGAAACACTTTGTTTTTCAAGGTTTGTACAATATCAAGTAATTTAGATCTTAAGTTATAATAATTATTAATTATGGGAGAATACTCAATGGTTTTTATTAGGGTCCATTCATTTTCTTTAATGTGTGCGTTTCCTAATTTTAGGGGATATAGTCCAGGGTTTTCTGATATGTCTGTAATTGTCACTTCACTTTTGATTAGGTGAAGGGGGTTCCAGGTGATAAGGAGGGTGTATTCGAACCTGAAACAGCCATAATTTCGTTAACGTGTCTTCTAAGAGTCTTCTTCGTGTCGATGTGTTCTACTAAATATTCGTCATATTCCAAAATTTTTATGATTTTATATGGTCCATTAAATTTGGGTGATTTTTTATTTCGTCGGTCATTGGTAATAAATACCTTTTGATCGATTTCGAATTGAGTTGATTTTTTAATTAAATTCATCTTATCATTTCTTCTTTCTTTGGTTTTAATTTGTAAATCCTGTAATTCCTCGTAGAATTGGGTCATTTTAGCTTTATGATCGTTCGTATAAGTTTCATAAAATCTGTCATTACACAAATCGTAGGGGTTTAGTCCGTCTGTATGTCCAAAATGTATTTCGTAGGGAGTAAAGTTTAAGTTAGAATGTATGGTATTGTTGTAAGCCAATATGCAGTAGTTCATTCGTTCTTTTTCAGGGGTTTCGTCAAGTATCCGGTAGTGTTCTATGATGGTTGAGTGTACATGCTCCATAAGGGAGTTTGACTGATGGTGCAAGGGGATACTCAAATGAAAATTAATTTTATGCAATTTTAAGAAACTTTTAAAAGTGTTAGTGTCGAATTCGTTATCTGCAACGATAGTTTTTGGCACTGCTTAGCTGGATATAAATGTCAATAGGGCGTTTGTAATGTCAGTAGTATTATTAGATTTTAAGTAATACGCCTGGGCGAATCTACTAAAGGCGTCTATGATAGTCAAATATTTTGTGTTGTTAATGTGAAAAATATCTGAATGAATACATTCGACTGGTCTGTTATAGGTTTGGGTCAGTTGAAACGGTAGTTAGGTTTTCTGTTGTATTTTTGCAATTTGCACGTGTCGCAGTTGTTAATGATGTTTGTTATATCTGTATCAATATTGTTCCAACAGTAATTTCTTTTAAGGTGTTGCGAACAATTCCTCTATGATTGTTTTTGCCTAAATGGTAACTTTGAATTCGTTGTTGTCTATCTTCAGGGTTAGTAACGTAAGTTACTTGCGTCAAACATTTATGGAATTTGGGTGAATTTTCGTTTGTGATATCTAGAATGAATTTCGAAAATGATTCAAACAGGCTGTCATTTTGAAAAATACAATAATAATGAGATTTTGGTTCGCAAAATTGAAGAAGTAAGGTAGTAAAAGTTGCGACTCTATTTTGGGGTGTTACAAATACAGTGTAATAACAATTAATTCGTCTTCGTTTTCTATGACGTCATTGTCCGGTGGGCTTTCATCTTGAATCGTTATTTCGTCATTAGGATTTTCACTAGCCGAAAACGGTGGTTGCAATTGGATGTTTTGGAGGATTTTTGGGTTTTCTTTAATAGAAGGTGGGACAAATGTTGGGATAGTGAAATCGTCCATATCGGGTGTATCTGCTATGTGTGGTATGATACTAACTTGATCAAAGTCAGGTTCGGGTGTATTTAATCGATCTACTGACATTGGGTGAATTTGTATACGCGAAAGGGCGTCTGCTACCTTGTTTAATTTACCTGGTAGATATTTGATAGAAAAATTGTATTCTTCGAGCTTAATTGCCCATCTCATTAATTTCGAGTTTGGTTCTTTAATGTTTTTTAACCATCTGAGGGGTCGATGGTCTGTGTATATTATGAATTTGACACCATAGAGGTATGGTCTGAAATGCTTACAGGCCCATACGATTGCAAGCAATTCACGTTCAATTGTCGGATAGTTAATCTCTGATTGATTTAGAGTACGGGAAGCGTAGCTAATGGGTCTGCCATTTTGGGAAAGTACGGCGCCTATGGCGTACTTGCTAGCGTCGGTTGTTAGTTCAAAGGTTTTGTTAAAATCTGGGTATATTAAAACGGGGTCGTTAACTAATATGGTTTTTAGGTAGTCGAAACTTAAAATTAGCATCTATAGCCTACATAACTCGCTTCCAAAGATTTACACTCCTAACAAATATCTAGTGCAAGTAATGGCTGAGTTCAACACAAGTTTAAATTTTATATCATACCATAATGTTGTTCTTTTAGTCGAATCAAACGTATATTTAGAAAAAACTCCTAAGACTCGGAATAAGTACAGACAGTATCCAATGAACTTCGAATTTCTACGAGTCCAGTTCTGCTTTAGTTGGCGCACCTGGGGTGCAAACAATTCTGAAATTTGGAAATTATTATGTTATCAAGATACAGTGTTAGAAATATTGTGCGATTACACACACCATGTGGTACAGTTGCCTCAAAGTCCCGATGCATGGCAAAATCTAAACTAAAACACACTGACAAACGGGTATTAAAACGTAGAATTAAGGAAAACAGACGTGCCAACTACGGCCAATTGAGCAAATGCTGGAGTGATGCTATGGCAAGACGTGTTTCGAGATCTTTGTATCGTAAAGAACCTTAAAATTTAGGATTTGGAATATAGAAGGCAATATTTTTCAACCGCCGTTTAAATGTAAATTTTCATAAAATCACATAATTTTTTTAGACTATAGAAAATCCACTGTAAAGACTGAAGCAAAAGAAAAACAGATTGAAATGGACAGAAGAGCATACTAATTGGCAGTCTGAACAGCGATGAGTCTCAGTTTAAACTTTGCGTAGGTGACAGCCAGAGCAGAATTATTCGTCAAAAATATACAACTTACCATTCAGGTTGCTAAAACTACTAAAAAAGAAATGTTATATTTCCAGCATCTGTCGTGGTGTGGGGCTCAATGTCTGCAAGAGGTGGACGGAAACTGCACTATATTGGTGGCATTGTTAACTCAGAAAAATATTTAAAAATCTTAACAGTCTGCTGCCAATAATGGAAGAAGTTTTGTTCTCTGTAGCGAATTTTCTTTGTCAGCAAAGCAAAGCTTCCTGCCATACGTCAAAAAGAGCTTTAAAATGGTTCTCACCTAACACTATTCCTCTCTTAGACTGTGCTTTGAGTAGTCTTGACTTGTCCTCGAGTGAGATACGTTGATACGAAATTAAGAAACGGTTGCATGTAACTCCCGCAAGATTCATCCCTGAACTGCGGCAAAAACTGTAAGAAATATGGTTTATATTTACTATGCAACACTACCAACATATATTAAATGCCTCAAAGAATTACGGCCGTTATTAAAAATTAAGGTAATCTTACTCAACGGTAGACTTATAAAATGCTTCTCACATTCAAGTTCCTCTGATTGAATAGTGTTCGTTTTTCTGTTTAATTTATTGTCTTAGTAGGAATAAATTACCTTAGTTGTTCTTAGATTGTGTAAAATATCTCTAAAATATTAGGTGAAAAATAAGAGATACTTATATTAAAATATTGTGTCGGTTTCACTTGATGGAGTACCAATCATTGAAAATTTTGTAAGCGGACCAACTGACGTCAATCAGGGCTCGTAATTCAATCAAAATTATATGTAGAATAAATACAAATTCCACCCACAAATCCAGTGATCCTATGACAACAGCCTAATAATAACTCAGTAGTTGTGTTTCCAATTTACACCTGTCAATGCTTAATGCAAATACCACCGAAACATACTAAACACATTTAAAACAAAATTATTCAAATATTCAATATATTTCAGTCACTGCAATGAAGATAACCGAAGCTAAAACTTAATTACTTTGTCAAAGTTTTCTCCATTTTAAAACTTCTCCTCATAATTTCCTCCAACAATATTTTTTCTGCTTGGTCGTGATAAAAATGCAAATTGGCTAATATATCCGCTTCCCGACTAACACCAAAAAAACCGTAATTGCTTAAATTTTCACACGACGGCGAAATCAAAGCCTTACTTTCAGCTGGCATGAAATATTACAGTATTTACGCTAAACGGCGGGTCATAAAATTACGGCGATGGATGCTTGGAGCTCTTCAAGCTTTTTATTATTACGATTATGATTCGTGTACAACGACTCCTGTAAGTGCGTTAGCTAATGACTCCCGTGAGCTCAAAGGCCCTGAAAGTCGCAGCCTTTACACATTTAAGTAGTTTCGTTAATACGCGGCACTAAAGTTAAGGTAATTGGATCTAAAAGGTACTCCTGAAAATCGATGAAAGTACACCTAACGAGCTTTTACAAAGTTGCCACCCAATCGAAAAGAAAAAAGACAATTTCTCTCTCAGGATAGGTTTCCGATTTTGAAAAATGTTCGGCAATGCGATTTTAATAAAAATACAAGATTTAAACCTTGAAGAACAAGAAATATTTTGTTTTTCAAAAATATCTATCCATATGTGAAGCAACACATCTGAAAAAAACTACTAGCTCTAAAACCACTGACTTGTTCTTAATTAAAAATTGAAATTGAAAACCTATCCCAGATTAACCATTGGAATTTAAGCCTATGGGTGCGAAGGGTTGCCTAATGGAATTACATTGCAAGAATCATATTATTAGTGTACACGCATTATAAAAAATCTGTCAGCAAATAAACTCTAATTATAAAGTACATTTAACAGCTTAATAAGTGTTTTAAGCGAAGTGGTTGGCTCATTTTTACCGGGAACTAGAGGTGTTAAATAAGTGTCAAAGTCGGAATCCAAATTTAATTAAGCACGAAATCATAAAGGTTTTAGGGGTTTTTCGAACCGTCTACAAATGAGGCTTGGCAACTTTTTAGGACCCTCTAGAGAGTCCTAATTATTTGAGCCCGAATGCTCCGAAACACCTGAGACCTTAAGTAAACTGCAAACAGAGCCAACTCCGGTTGTTACGGTGCGTTCTTGTTCTCTAGGACTGTAAAGAGCCCCAGGTTTTGGATGAGTCGTGATCAATACCAAGTTGTAACTTTTGAACTAATAAATGGGAACGAGGCAACGCTAGCACTTCTATTTGAGTGTTTTATTGTAAAACTGTGTCTTTACGACACCCAAGTTTGTTCGACTGAGAGATCTACTTATTACGGCTGCACTTAGCACTTTCCGGAATCGGACTGCCCTTTTGTATCCATCAAATGGAGATCGAACTCCAAACCCGCTTTCGACTCCCACGTATCCGTTTAAGGTGAGATATTGACCACCTCTTAAGTGCTTTGGGGTTACACAGATATTTTGTTGCCAGGGCTGTGAGAACCAGGTATTGATAACACACTTTACAAATAAAAATGAAATATGTAGTTGAGTATGATTGTATGGCCTGTATAATGCAGCCAAGTTTTGAACAATGTGTTTAGTCTTGTATTAATTTATTATACAAACATGAATAACTATTTAAGAATTATTTCTATGTTAGTTAAGCTTTAAGGCTAAGTAACCACATAGGATGTAGTGATAGTCCGCAAAACAGATCGATTGTACACTCATGGAATCAATATAAAAAATTTTCTGTGCCATTATATGAAGTGTAGTAACCCACATTAAGTTTTTTCTACCAAACTTAACAACATATTGTGTTTTATTTTTAAAATCGAATTTTTTAATACAAATACATTTTATGTAAAGTGTCTTCAAAACTACAGTTTTTCGTGTTTGGTGTTTTACATTTCTCTAAGCTGATCAGTTTTCGATTGTGTATTACGAGGGCAGCCATTCAAGTTTTTACAAAAATTAGGAAAGAAAATTTTTTTGGAGCACACTATTTAATCGCTTTTCAAAATATTCACCTTTAATATTTATACACTTTTGCATGCGTTCAAACCAATTCTCGAAACATTTTTTCCACTCTGAGGTTGGTATCTCAAAAACATGGTTTTTGAAGGCTTCAGCAGCTTCTCGAGGTGATGAAAATCGCTGACCACGCATTGTTTGTTTCACATTCGGGAACACAAATAAGTCGTTAGGCGATAAATCAGGTGAATGCGGGCAATGAGACATTAATTCGATGATTTTCTCCTTCAAATAATTAATTGTTTGACGTACTGTTTGAGAGCTCGCATTGTCATGATGAAATATAAATAAATATCTGTTATTTTTCCTGATTTCGTTGATGACTTCTGGCAAACAAATTGTTGTATACTATTCAGCGTTAACTGTTCTTCGATCATCTAAAGGAATGGTTGCGAGATGTTCAATACAGCCGAGGAAACAAGCGATCATTTTTTTGGAAGTGCTTCCTGAACGAACAACTTTTGTGGGATTCGGTTCGTCTTGGAACACCCAAACAGTGGATTGTTGCTTAGTTTCAGGTTCATGCAAATATATCCAAGTTTCGTCAGCTGTTATGATGTTGTATGTAGATTTTGCAGTTCCTCGGTCGAATTTGTTGAGATTTCATCTTCTTCAATCATGTTGCTCACGGCAACGATATTTGCTGGAATAACAACCGATTTTGGTCAACCTTCACGAATTTCATCACTGACGGACGCACGACCACGACGAAATTCTGCAAACCAATTGTAAACAGTCTTTTCTGATGGTGCTTCATTACCAAAAGTTGAACGAAACGATTCTATGCAATGTTGTTGAGTTAGGCCTTTGCTAAAATCGCAAAAAATCATCCAACGAAATCCTTCACCTGAAATTTCCTTTTTTCAGATAATTATGTCTGGCATATCTTCGGAGCCCTGACTTATCACTGGTCCTTCTTGCATTTGCAATTCGTCTCCTACTCGTCTACTTTTGTATAGTTCTTTGAAGAATTCCTCTACTATGGTTAGCATTTCTTGTCTGTTTGTAATATCTCGGTCTCCTTTCTTGAGCTTAAAGATTTCTTTTCTTCCCGCTGAGAGCTTGTTCCTAAGTACTTTTCTATTTTGATTTTCTGAAATGGTCTCTTTAATATATTCTGTGTTGAATTTTCTTATATCTTTCCCGATTTGCTTGGCTATATTTTTGTTCAGTTATTTAAGTTCTTCTAGGTGTACGTTAGTGTTTTTCCTCATTTATTTACTCTCATTTATAAGGTCCTTCGTTTCTTGGCTGATTTTATCCTCCTTTCTGTTTCTTTTTTGACAGTGCAGTTTTTCTGCTTCTTTTATTGTATTTGTAATGGTGTTATTTAATGTCTCTATATCTTTTGCGTTATTTATACTTGTCTCCATAATGGTTTCTAAGGTATGTTTAAATTGTTCGACATTTGCAGGGAGTTTCCAATTGCTTGATTATGGTGCCTTACGCAGCATTCTTAATCTCTCGTTTGTTAGATTTATTCTTACGTTTGCTTTAACAAGTCTGTGGTCACTGCCGGTTGCTATGGAATTAATAAATGTGACGTCTTTGACCACATTCTTTTTGTCGGTAATTATAAGATCTATTTCGTTTTTGGTCCTCCCGTCGGGACTAGCCCACGACCAGCGTCTCTAAGATTTTTTCTTAAAAAGGCTGTTCATCATGTACAGATTTTGTTGTTGGAGGAAGTCTACTAACATTTGGCCTCGCTCGTTCCTATCATGTAGGCCAAAATTGCCAATTGAAGTTTCTGCTTCATCGGTTTTCATGCCCACCTTGGCATTAAAGTCGCTTATTACTAGGTTGTAGTGGCAATATGTCTCTTTAAGATCATCTGTTATGTCTTCGTAAAGTACTTCGACTTCCTCATCTTCGTGTGTTGCTGTAGGGGCGTAAACCTGGACAATCTTTATGTCGTACCTCCTCTTCAATTTCAGCATCATTAACGCGACTCGAAGTGAGATGTTTTTCATTCTTAGGATGTTCCTATAATGTCTTTTGTTTATTAAGGAGCCTACACTGCCCTGGGAGTCGTCAATATTTCCTGCATTGTAGAATACATGAACTAATTTTAGGGTGGTCAATCCTTCTGTATGAATGCGTACTTCGGCTAATCCTAGGATGTCCCATTTCAGGGTATTCAACTCTTCTTCTAGTTCTATCAGTTTCTGATCGGATGATAGCGTTCTTATATTATAAGTTGCAATTTTAAGGAATAGCATTTTTGGGATCTTTCGGTGTTTTGCCAAGTTCTTGTCCCCCCTCCCCAGAATCCGTGGGAGTGGCTGACTTTTGAACAGGGTGGGATTGTGGACTAACCGCCCTACCCACCTGGGGTATTTCTGTTTTTAAAATTGGCATTTCCATTTAGAGGGTGTTTTGGCATTAAAACGCCAGGCTTGCCAGGCATGTTGGGGAGTTGGCTAGGGAAAAGTGTTTGTCTGTTTGTTGGATTTACAGGTTTTGGGCATGATTTCTCCCGGCATTTAGGAGTGACAGTTAATCATTGCTCGCATGGGGTAGGGGCGCGTCCCCGAAGCAGAACTGACTCCGTCGAGATCACGAAGTGTGCCTACCGCGTACCCGATAACAGTAGGTAGCAGTATTAAAAACAAGAGCAAAAAGGAAAAACGATTATCGTCCGTTGTAGTTGATATTCTAGAAACTTAGGAAAAGAATTAAAATTAACATTTAATTTCTTTTCAAAGTAATGCCTTCCAGAACTAATGCACTTATTTAATATGGCTTGTCACAAATCAGAAGCTACCGCTATTCCCTTTTGAGAAGGTTATAAAAATATTTCCTTGTTTCTTAGTAAATTTCATTTCCGGATAAAAATTTATGTCTATGTTAAAACTTTTTTAAATAAAAAAATCGGTAAAAATCGAAAATAGCAAAATCTGCTACTATTTTAATGTTAGTACGCTCTAATAATTCAATTTTTCGAAATTTAAGGCATCTTGCTCTGACGTAATATTAGGCTCTTAATTTGTAGTCAATTTTAAATTTTAGGAAAGCGTTAGACACTGCACCAGCTAACAGTAACTGTTTTGTGTTTTTGCAACTTATTTTTTCTTACCAAATTTGTGCTTTTGGGTATGCAACCTATCGACTTCCAACATCATTCGTCGAAACACGATCCGCTGCGGTACAATTCGCTGCGGTACGATTCGCTGCGGTACGATTAGCTCCGGTACGATTCGCCGCGGTACAATTCGCTGCGGTACGATTCGCTGCGGTACGATTCGCCCAGATACCATTCGCCGTCAAAAATTAAATATTGTCTTCCGAAGCGTTTGTTTTCATACTGATGCTATTACTTCTCTATAATAATTATATACTTAATTTGAATCTGAAACCTGTTTCCGAGTGACTGTGTTACACGTGCTAATTCCCCAAAGTTCTCAAGGGCGAACTTTGGTTATAACACAGTTAGTTTTAGCACAGAAAGTAAATAAAATATGTATACTAATAATCTCTATACATGGTTTTATGTTACCTTTTGTATACTTGTGCTTTCAAGTAATGCGTGCATTTTTAATGTTAGAAAATATCCCGTACTTTGGATGATACGGGTTCTAGTTTGTTAACAAGTTTGTCGCTCCATTTAGATGTAATAAAATGCTATGAAACAAAATTAACAACAATACGGTTTCATTACAATGACTGGAATTAAGTCGTTCGAACTATTATCAAACATAAAACATGGCATATATAAAATTAGGTGATTTTTCTGTCTGCATGCCCCATTTCAATTGAATTATTTATTAATTAGAGCTATACTGATAGAAATTTTGTAGTAGACGTCTTGCAAATGAAAGAAAAAAGCTATTAGTATGGAAATTGTTTGAAACCATTTCTTAATCAATAAATTTCAAAAAATACCAGCGTTGTAGGTCTTTGAATGCGCAATATTTCATCAAAATCCAGTATTTTTTAAAAGTAATTAAAAATAAATTTAAAACATTATGGAAGCGTGCAATTGTTACAATTAGTTTATTTCTAAATTTTATGTTATAGTTAAAATGTACATTTATTAAAAAACTTAAGGTTTACGTCAACTGGGTGAATGGTTTTTGAGTAACAAGGTAACCTGAAATATTCAAACATTCTAGAAGGCAACTTCATTAATCACTAAAATATAGTTTTGTAGATCTTCTATTACTGTTTCATGTCGTAAGCATTGGGTTGTATATTCTTGTAGCACCAATTTTTTCCAAAATAATTTGTTCCTACTTTAATTATAATACAATTTAAAGCCTATCAAATATCTTAATGTAAAAGTCAATTGAAATAATAGTTTTGAGTTAATTTTTAATTGGGTCGTAAAACCGAAAGTTTCAAATTTAAACATTTCGAACGTACAGTATTCAGCGAAACATCATTACATTTGCATTTAGGTTGTCTACACCAGTTTCTGAACTATCATGCCATCCGTGATATTATTTACGAAATTTTCATTATGCTTTCGCTGTGAGTCCCTACCTCTTTATAGTTGGTATGTTTTTTCCAGAAACTTTCTTTTCGGAACGAAACCAGTTGAAAATTGATCCAGTTAATCTTTTTGCACTTACAGCTGCCCAAACACCAACTCTTCCTGAATTCACAGGCTATTCAATAGAAAAATTAGGGTTTTCGGCCGACCACATCCAAAAATACTGTGAATTAAAATAGCCCTGTTTATGAAACCAAGCTTTATTACTGAAATACGGTTTCAAAATATTTCTTGATCGTGATAGAACACATTAAAAAATCAATGACAGAATTATAATCCTGCATAACTATCAATTCATAAACTGTTGTCATTCAATATAGATATAAATTCACATTTTCGTGCATCAACTCTATTTCTTGCTATAATCCGCTAATAAAACTGTGTAGATGATTGTTCATTACTGCAATCGTTACTGCAACAACTTCATCTGCCACTTTTGTTGGCTAACCGCCATATTTTTTAACGACATTGCCATTTTTACGACAATTTGTCAGACACACTTGAAAGTTTCTCTAATTTGTTGACGTACAAAAGTAACATTTGTATTTACTAATTTCTGCGGGGCAGTTTTAAACAGAATATGTTTAAATCATCGACTATTTTGTTTAAGCATGAAAACCATTTTACACAACAAAATTATCATTTAATGCAACAAAGAACTATAGGCATCAGGTGCATGGGTTACGGTGGAACTTTAAAGAGCAAAAACTGGGTAAAATCATACGACAAAACTGCAGTTCCCGACGAACGGTCAAAATCACAAAACTCGTGTTATTACGAAAATTGTATATCACGATTCCTTCCACTGAGTTATTACGTATATCCTCTGCTGATTGCTTGTTGGATTTTTTATTACGGCAAGTGCTCTTGTTCTCCTCTTACTGATTGAGTTGTCCTCTTATGTATCCAGTGGCTGTAGTGATTGTTTAGATTTATGGATTTCTTACTAGTTTAACCATTTTTTTTCGATAACATTAATTCGGCACTGAGGGATTCTCTACTACAGATCCGTATAATTCAAATAGCGAGTGTGTTCAGAACGTTTGCTTTTTGGGTTAGATGATAGTGCATTGGCATGCAGGTAGTGATCAGTATTTTTCATCGCAGTCCAGCGGCTCAGCAAGCAACACGGAAAAAAACTTGGAGATAATTTGTTTCTACTATCAGTATATCCTAAATAAACATAGAATATACTGCCTTAATAATTCGTTTAAAGCTAAACAAGAACCTCTGGAATGGTTTATAAAATTCTGCGAATCTGTGAAAAAGTATAGGTACATTGATCGAACAAGATAGAATATAAGCCTCCAAAAGTAAGAATACTAAACTCAAGTTGACCTTAGTCTGCGTGCATGTCATCAGTTATGTGGTGACGTCACACCTTACTATTTACACAGTGAAAAATGAAAGTATGCAACCAAAAATTTTGTGTAATTTCTAATACTGCCATGTTAATTCTGTCTTTAACTTCGTCAGCGTTTGATGTAGACATAGCATAAACTTTCTCGTCAATAAAGCCCAAAACAAAAAATCTAATAGACTTAGCTCGGGTGATCTCGCGGGCTATATAATGGAACCGCCGCTACCAATCCATCTGTTTGGGAAGTGTTCCTCCAACCACTCTCTTACATTACGCGCTAAATGAGCAGGAACACCATCAGGCATGTATATTATATTAGGTAGTATGTTCAAAGGAATTGCATCAATAACTTGTTCCAAATCATTGAGGTATTCATCGGCATTAAGACGATTTGGTAGATAAATATGGTTTATTACCCCCAGCCATACATGAACGCAAAACCTTCTTTGGTGACCATATTCACGAAATTCGTGTGGGGTTTCCCAGCCCAATAGTGAGTATTATGCATACTAAACACACCATCTCTGGTAAACTTGAAAGCATAGGTCTTAATAAGTCGTCATTGTCAAGAATTCTATTTAAAATCGTGTTGCAAAAATTCACCGGGATTTGTTATCATTTTCATAAAGAGGCTGAACTTCGCAGATATGATAATGGATGAAAAAGGTTTTCTTGTAGAACCGCATGTACGGTTTTGTTACTAGGGATATTTAATGTTGTAGCTAATTGCCGGTTATTCGCGGAGGGATCTTCGTGTGTTGCTGTTACAGACCAAACGAGTTTTTTCGTCACCCCGCAACAGGAAAGATGGAAGTGTCTTCGGTTAACTCAGAGGAGTAGGGGTGGTAAGAGAAGGAAATCGAACGTAGTTGTGTACAGAATGAGTCAAAATTATTGGGCGCCACCTTCCGAATCACAGCTGATTGCAGGTTCTCGTGGAAGGCCGAGGGCCTGCAGCTTACGGGAATCCTCCTGTATATAAAGCTTACATAGTTCATGCACAAAACAATAAAATTACACAGAAGTAAAAGATATGGTGGTGAATTTTAAGACAAATTTAATTCTACTGCTTCAAATTGCTAACACACATAGTACAAAAAAATACAACCAAAACAGTAATAATTGTGATTGAACACAGAGGGAAGTTAGAACGTTCAAACAGAAGAGCTCGCCGCCACTGGCTTGCGGTATTTACTTTACTAACCACACAGATCTGCGCAGCCAGTGACGTTCGAATTTACAGAAATTAATTAAACCTTACTAGTAATAGTTAATAGCAATTGGCGACTGAGGGTCGCTTTGAGTTGCATAAAAAAAATTCAGCAATTTAAACCAGTCAAATGAATCTGGGAACAAGTTTTCATAATAACATAATAACAATTTTTACCTTTAGTTTTTTTCAAATAGGGAGTAGAGAGAGGCAAAATTTGGGGTGTTCTTAGGTCCTGAAGAAGCAGACAAGATTCACAGGCACGCCACTGAAGGCTGGCTCACAATTGCACCAGCAATCGCCAAGACGTTTTCAGGAATCAGTACAAACTTCCAAGTTGTTTGTCGCAGCAGCGGCACATTCCAAGGGTTAAAATCCAAGGTGTTTCTTTAAATCGCACACTTGTCGATGTTTTGTTCACCCCACGGGGATAACAGCGATATGAAAATTCACGCAATGGACACCCATCGAAAGGCCAAGCCGCCCTTGCAGTAGTAGATCTGAAGTCGACTCCCGAGAAAAACGAACGAAAGTATCCAGCAGCTGGAATATTTAACCACATTGCGAAATATATTGCAAAAATTCTAGAACAAATTAACACGTAGGGCTTCCTCAAGGGCAGGAAATTCCCAGCAAACCTTTACGATCCAGCTCGTAGAGAAAATATTCATCAGCATTTCTCTAGGAAAACAAAAAAATGTCTACTAAACTGTATTCAGGAAAGAATAAGATAGTAATATGTAAGAAGCGGCAAAAAATTTGCCTTTGCCTTGGTCGACAAGCGTTCGCATTTCTTTCGATAAACGAACCAGTTTCACGAACACATTGGTACAGCCTCAAAATACATTTCTTCCAAGATACCTCCGGTTTGGAAACTCCACCCGGTATTCTTGTTCTGCCATGTTAGCATTTCCATTACAGAAACCGTAAACCGTATACATATCGGCATAGTCATTGAACGTAAAGTTTATTATAAGTAAACGAAATAATAAAACAAACAAAGATAATAAAAAACACCGAAACACAAAAACTAATAAAAACTATACAAATAATCAGAGATAATGTCAAATTAGATCAAGCAAATCGAATTAATTCGATTGTGTACGGTCAAAATTTGACAATACCATGGGGGCTATTTATTGTTTTACAATGTTGAAAAATGTATTTTTTATAAAAATAAGTTAATAAAGAAATGTTAATACCAGCTTTTGAGAAACTAGAAAGACTACTTCTGCGGATAAATAATATTCACAATTCTTCTTTTTCATAAATTCATTAAAAGACCGGATATCCATTTTGGTGATCTCGTGTAGACACAGAAGACATAGTTCAACATTGTAGTATTTGAATTTTCGGTTTTACGAAAAACATCGCCACGTGTAGCTTTTTCGTTAATTTATACACACCCTGTATAGCGTCAACATTTTTTTTTTGTTATGTTATATCTTTATGCCGCGATCTGCCGACGAGCATGTTCTATTAGAAAATGTGCTGAACATAGAAACAGTCGTACTAGTAGGAAAAAATTACACACGTAAAATCTTCCCAAATATGAATAGTAGAAGATTAGATAGATAGATTGACGAACATTAAACCTTGGGTGGAGCTTTTGACATAAAACTCTTCTTACATCACTGTAACAGACATTGCGTAGGTTTAGGAATTACGTAGGAAGGCTTCCATCTTGATGTTTATTTTTTAAAATACAAACAGCTAGCTTTAAATTTTCTTCGTTTAAAATAAGTGTTTTTGCTGGTCTCTTACCCCGGTTTTTTCCCAATTATTTTATAAGTAAATATATATTACTCCAAAAAAATTAAACTCCGGAAGTTGAAATTTTCCACTCGCCCAATTTTACGAAGTCAAACTTCGAAACTTTTTCTCATAAAATAATTTCAAAAAGTGGAAACAAAAATAAATCTGTAACAACGTTACGAACTATACGTACAACACTGCGGAGTCAAACGGAAGACCTCAGTGATTTCGTCTCGGTTTATAGCAAAAACTTCCATTAAAGGTTAATCGCGTTTTTGGGAAGAGCTGAGAGCGAATACCCATTGAATCTTTATGAGCATACAGCGTTGCTGAAAAGTTTAACTTGTAGTCTTATAAATTTGGTGGTTCGAAAACTTTTCCACAACTTCGATTTTGTTTTAGTTTCTTTACGAGACAATCTTTTGCAATTTTTTAAATCAATTCGAAAAGTTTCCATGTAAGTTCACAAAATTCAGCTTTTCATTGATTACAATCCGAACTAGAACTGAACCCTAAACTGATTAGCTTCAGATATTGACGTTGTTAGGCAATAACAAAACGGGGATTTAATAATTTTGATTAAGCTTCGGCGAATTGTCTGCTTTCAAATAATTACATAACAGCTATTCATCGGTACGTATTGTTAATAATTCAAAAATTCATTATGAACAACAACGCGGCATACATTCACAATATTAAATTTAAATCCGCTTACACTGGTAGGGGCTCCGAGCGCATTTGAATGTCAGAGTGCAACCAATTTTTCCCCGTCTAGAACATGGGGCCTGTTTATAAACTGCATCAGAAACGTTATCATTCCTCAAACACCAATGGATAGGAAATTTCGAAACGGATCCGTGTGGGTTGTGTTCATTCGCTCATCGAGATGGTGTTTTCCTTCAGATGGAAATTTAGACGAAGGAAGGCACGTACTTATCGTACAGCGATTTGGGGGTAGCACGAGTAAGAGTATCCACAGAAGCGTTTGACGTGTTAATAAATTGCTTGTCAGCCCTGTCAAAATTCTGGAGTTGCTTATAACAACCAGAAATCTCGCAAAAGATTCTTTTTAGATTGATTTACTAAAACACTCCAGCTGCAGTGATACGAGTTAATTTAATCCAAATACGATCTTTCCGCCTCGGCGACAAAGCGAGATTTTATATGAGGTAAAGTTTTTTTTTTGTAAACACTATTTTATTTTGTTGTAGATACTCTGTGGAATATTTTTTGACTGGTAACATTAAATACATAGTCTCAACTTTTTATTGTTTGAAAACTAGAACACCTAAAATTAAAAAAAAAACCTCTTGGTACATTTTGTACCAATTGAAATTAATTTACAGAATAAACTTTCTAAAAAACAATCGCAAGCAGATACGGTTTGTCGTCTTCTACATTCTGCTGCCTACAGCTCCTGCGATTTTTGCAAAGGTTTATTCTGAAAGCGAAAATCAAACTCACATAAGTTATTGACCGCAATAATAATCATATTGTATAAAGACTTCATTATAGACTCATATATAAAGGGTGTCCCAAAAGGTAGAGTCATAAATTTATGCGCTTGTTAATTATGGTTTTTTAATTCTAAAATTCAAATAAACTTATGTTCTATTATCAACGATTACCGAGTTATGGATAAATTCATTTATTTTATTAGACTTACAAATTTTATAAATTAACTTAACATTAACACTTTGAAATGCCACATACCTTAGAGTAATTGTTCAAAATGATTTCCTTGTTCTAGTATACACATTTCACAACGGCGAATCATGGGCCTCCTAATATTAGTTAGCTGTCCTGGATTGCTTCGTATGATTTCGGCCACTTCTGTAATACAGTTAATCAGATCGCGATTTTCAATTTCGATCGCATACACTTACTCTTTCATGGTACCCCAGAAGTAGTAGTCCATTGGAGTGACATCTGGAGAACGAGGAGGCCACGTAATTGGTCCACCTCGTTCAATCTAGCGACGAGAAAATGTATTATTTAGCATATCCACGTCTAGTAAATCTTTCCATTTTGATTCAGCATTTTAGTTTTGGCGTTCGAATACTACGCACAAAAATAAATGAATTTATCGATAACTCTGTAACCGTTGATAATAGAACATAAGTTCATTTGAATTTTAGAATCATTTTGAACAATTACTCTAAAGTCCAATAAAATAAATGAATTTATCCATAACTCGGTAACCGTTGATAATAGAACATAAGTTTATTTGAATTTTAGAATCAAAAAACCATAATTAACAAGCACATAAATTTATGACTATACCTTTTGGAACACCCTGTATATTATTTATATATATATATATATTGTTATAAATTATTATTATTAATAATAAAAATAAATTAAATTAATTAAATTCAATTTAATTATTAAACAATAATATATAAGTAATTGAATTATCTTGCATTCTGCAATCATATTTTTATTAATGTATTAATTTTTATCAATTATGGTAAGTTGGGCGCCAGGGACAATCTCTAGAAACTTGTCGCCGGTATTTAAAATAAAAAAATACCGCGGTCTAACTTTCGAACATAAGTACTGTGACTCAGAAGTCGGTTCTATCACACCTTACTATTATATGAGATAAAAGAGAACATAAGAAGGGGCTATACAAACAAAACCATCCTTATTATCTCTGACAGTCAGGCAGCTATGAAAGCACTGAACTCAAACCAGATCAAGTCAAAACTTGTCTGGGACTGCCTTCGTAGTCTCATAACACTGGCAAACTCTAACAAGGTAAAACTTGTGTGGGTGCCAGGGCATAGAGGCATAGAAGGAAATGAAAATGCAGATAAACTAGCAAAACTAGGATCTGAGACACCGTTCACAGGGCCTGAACCAGTGGTCGACCTAACTAAACGAACAGTGAGAGGAGCAGTCAACGAATGGATCGCAACCAAACATTCGGAACACTGAAGACTCTCACCTCGACAAAGACAAAGTAAAACTATGATGGGTAACCATCCCCACAAGCTTACCAAAACAGTCCTACAACTTAGTAGGACTCAAATTGGAGTAGTGATAGGACTCCTAACGGGACACTGGCACTTCAGACAACACCTATACAACATAGGGCTATTTAACGAAGAACCTATATGCAGACTGTGCGGCGAGGAAGAGGAAACAGCCTCCCACATAATATTCCAATGCGAAGCCCTAGCTCGTAGAAGATACCAAACCTTTGAGGGTACTAATCCCAACGAGATACTGCCGCAAGCCAGCCTGATCAATAGACTCCTAGACCTGATAAAGGGGGCAGACCTATTTGGCAGCGACTAGCGACTGAAGGGGATGCATAATAGGCCCAAGAGG
>JABXWE010102490.1:0-31232 GCA_014611495.1 Limonius californicus
GTAAAACTATGATGGGTAACCATCCCCACAAGCTTACCAAAACAGTCCTACAACTTAGTAGGACTCAAATTGGAGTAGTGACAGGACTCCTAACGGGACACTGGCACTTCAGACAACACCTATACAACATAGGGCTATTTAACGAAGAACATATATGCAGACTGTGCGGCGAGGAAGAGGAAACAGCCTCCCACGTAATATTCCAATGCGAAGCCCTAGCTCGTAGAAGATACCAAATCTTTGAGGGTACTAATCTCAATGAGATACTGCCGCAAGCCAGCCTGATCAATAGACTCCTAGACCTGATAAAGGGGACGGACCTATCTGGCAGCGACTAGCGACTGAAGGGATGCACAATAGGCCCAAGAGGCCGCAGTGTTAAAGGGCAGAAACCCCTCCCCGTTACCAATCAATCAATCAATCAATGCGCATTTCCACACTGAATGTTTCGAGCAATATCATACCAGATATAGGCACTAATATATTTTTATGCATTTTACCAATGCTGCGGAGACGCACCATCAATTATTTTGAAAACTAGCGAAAAAATAAAAATTTTGGTAATGAAGCTGTATTCACCAGTGCAAAACTAATAGCAATAAATGGTTGAATTCGAATGTTTTGTAATTTTTCTAACTTTCGTAAAATATGGGTTAAAATAGGTATATTTTATGTAATTAGTAGATAACATTGTAACGTTCCGTCCGGTGGCTTATACGGGGCGTGAACGCTCCAAAATTTATAACCTGGGTAGTCTCTCGAGTTGTCCAGAATTCAATTATAAGTGCTTGGAAAAAATAAATTTATTAACTTACGTAATGTGATATGTACAGCATATGGATCAATTAAATAAATATTAAACTCGAATTAATTAGTAACAAATCAAATATATGACTCCGCCACTGGTTTTCGCGGTAGGTCCACTGGCTCGGACGTCCCTGCTCGGTAGACCGACTGCGAACGGGTTCGGGTAGTTGAAACAGCTTCCCCAGTGGACAAAATGTCCGCCGCTGTCACCTGTACGAATCCAACATAAACAAACCAATTGACTTTAATTTGTGGATATCAAGAAATATAATTTCTTTGCGACGTTATTCGGGATTATTAACAGTGAGTGTTAACCTTTCCAGTTTAAGAATTTATACTTTTAGAACAACGTAAACTCGGCTAAACGCCAGTGACAATTTCTGTACCGAGATTCACCTACGTCTCGCTCGATGCAAATAGCTTCAAAATAAACAATCTGTGTGTATTGAATTGCAAACTTTACGGTAAGAAATCTTCAAACAGCAGATTTTTAAGTAAATCAGTTTTCCTGGAAGTTAAAATTTAACCTACGCGGTTTTTAACAGTGCAGTTGTGGTATAGATAATTCAACCTTGCTTTGCGTAAATATTACTCGGATCGGATTCTGAATTTTACAATGAAAATAACGGGCACACGGATAATGCACTCTAATTAGCTGGCTAAAATTCTCTAGCGTACTAACGAGAATGGAGTTACTTTCCCTACAAATTTGCACAAAATTACTCTGCGACAGAATTTGTAGATTGCTTTGAACTGTTCAAAATATTCCAAACATTTGACATTTTGTGAAATTTCTCCGCAAATTACGACAGACCTTGTACAGGGTGTTCAACTAATAACAGCAGTAATTGTTACGACTGATTAACCTCGTTGATTCAGACACCAACCTTATCAGCCATAATAATCTTTATACAAAATTGTTTATTGATTTCAACCGTTTCAAACACCGGCACGAGATCAATAAAAATGTCTGTCACAGGGAAAACGGACTACTGGGCACTCAAATGAACAAGCAAACCAAGTTAAATATTTATATCTACTAACTTTACTGTCAAAAATGTCCTGGAAATCCAACGATTTCGAAAGGCGGTATAATTTAAAAAATTAACCCCGACAGCTATCTACGGTCGACGTACATTGGCTCGTTCAGCTTCGGACTCTGTAACTGGAAACTCAAAATTATTAAATTTGGTAATACAACGGCAAAATACTGAAAAAGTATTAATTCACTTTCGGGTAAGTATACGGAATTAATAAACGGATTTTACTAGACTGGTTAATTTCAGGAACGGATTTTTAACACTACGATCTTTTAAGAATACTCTTAAAAGAAGGCTAAGGAATATTTTCTGACTTTTGATGAAATCAAGAGCCAGGAAATAAAGTTATTTCAAATGGCCGCGCTGGTGGTTTTATACTGGCCAATTCTCGATTTCCGTCATGCGCGCACCCCCTCTGGTGTAGAGAGGGACGCTTGTTCTGGAACATTCCGTTTCACGGCCGTGGCAGATGTTTGTTATTGGAGATACTCTTATCGCAAAATGTTGAAGCTTCGTGTAATTGGTAATTAAACACCAAATCTTCACTTGTCATCATTTTGGCCCGTTACAACATATATGTCTAAGAATATAGAAAATGAAAACGTATTCGGAAAATTGAAGCCATATGCTGAAATAAGTTTGGTCTATTGCAAATTATATGTTCATATATTACTGTGTTTGAACAGAAACTACAGATAATGAAAAATAAAGGAAAACTCCAAAATACAAAAGTCTTCATCGAGAGTGATCTGGCGGTGAAAGAAAGAAAAATGCAACAAGCAATCAGCATGAATGTCAAAGAAGAACGTGCAACAGGAAGCAAACTGAACGTGGGATTCCAAAAGTTATATGTGAATAATAAAACATACGTATGGAACAAAAAAAAGGAATTCAGAAACTAGTCGTAGAAACGTCTGCAAAAAACTAATAAAGCTAAACCTGAACACTGAGAAGAACACAAACATGCTAAGAACAAAGACAACGAATATGGACGAACAAAAAAGCAATGAACCCAAAAATAAAATATAAAAGAAAAACAAGAAGAAAAATGAAAGAATAAGAATTGCAACATGGAACGTACGAATACTATTGCAACTCGGAAAATTGAACGAACTTACATATATATTTATTAGAAGAATACAGTATCGACGTTATAACCCTACAAGAGATAAGATGGGACCGAAAAGGGGAAACTGATAAAAATAACTTTGTGATGTTTTGGAACGGAGGAGAAAAACAGGGCAGAAACGGAACAGGATTCATGGTGTCTAAAAAACTAATGAATAACATAATAAAATTTGAAGGTATAAATGATAGAATATCAAAGCTCAGAATACGGGGAAAACTAAACAACACTACTTATATATGTGTATATGCACGAACAGAAAAAAAGATGAACGAAAAGAAAGAGAAATTTTACCAAGAATTAGAAAATGAGTGTGAAAAAACTCCAAAATATGACACACTGATAATTTTAGGGGACATAAATGCTCAGATAGGCAAAAAAGAACATGTAAAAGAGGTGGCAGGAAAGGAACAGGAACAGTACACAAAGGAACCAATGACAACGGAAGCAGAATATGCAGTTGAGCAGCGGCACTGGATCTATTTATAGTTAGTACAAAATTTTCACACCCACGTAGACATAAAATAACATGGAATCACCCTAACCAGACAACAAGCAATCAAATCTTGATAACAAAAAACAAGATCAAAAACATACAAGACGTAAGATCATATACGGGCGCCAATATGGAAACAGATGACATCCTAGTAAATGCAACCATCAGAGAACGAAAAAGTTTACAGAGAGAAAAAACTAGAAATAAAATGAAGAGTACATGGAATGTAGAAAAAATAAAAGAGCTAAGTGTGCAACTAAAATTAGAAGAAGGCATAACACAGAAGTTTCAGCGCCAGCAAACAGCAAACGAAGGCGCAAATGGGATTGAAGACCAATGGAGCAAAATAAAAGAAAGCATCTTAACAACAGCGGAAGAAGGTGTGGGACGCAAGAAGAAAAGCAAGAGGTATCATAACATATATTAAATCACAAAGAATAAAAAGGCTAGGACACGTAATGAGGGCAGATAAAAAAAGAGAAATAAGAATAGCAACAGAATGGACACCGACAGAAGCAAGAAGGCGGCGTAGACCCAGGAGAAGATGGCTGAATGATGTTGAAGACGATTTAAAGAAGGTAGGGATAAAGAGATGGAAGGAGAAATGTCGCGATAGGAAAGAGTGGGCAAAAATAACAGATGAGGTCAAGATTAACATGAACCTACTAGAGTAAAAGATAGTGAAATACGGGAACCAATCCATCCCAAACGAAAAGATTATGAAGGCTTATGAAATAAGCAGCCGTAATTGCTAGCGGTTAAAGTGCTTGATATATATCTATATATATATATATATATATATGTATAAACCCATTTTCCGACTCAAAAATAAACATATAAAGTATACTTTGACCTCACACATCCACGTTTGGCCTCACACGTCCATGTTTGGCCTCATGCGTGCTGGTGTAGCCCCTGGTGGCGAGTTGATAAAACTCAAGTGGTTTGAGTACAAAATACATGCTTTGTTAACTGGATTGCCTAACCTATAGGGGCAGATGCTAGTGAAATGGTACTGACAAATCTCAAATTCAACAAAAAAATGTGACCGTTTTGGCTTTAAATTAATGAAGTTTTAGTGGTGTTAAATAAGCCTAAATGAATTACTTCATTCTTAGATATATTTCGATTAACAATTATAAGAAAATTCAGTATGATTATTTATTACGAGAATCTGTGATTTTTCTTGAATTTAAGACGCTTCTGAAAAATTATTTTAGGTTTTAACTTGACTCCAGATCAATTTTTCTGTTGGACGAGAAATGTGGTCACCAATCTGAATTAAACTATACAACTATTTATTTAACAATTATTAAATAAATATTTAAGCAAGAGGCCAAACCGCGCATTATATGTAGCTATGAGGCCAAAACATACATTAACTATGGAATTTCTCTACTTATAAAGGCTTGTTCGGCCTCACCGAGCATAATTTGGAAAAGTATAGTTTTTGCTCGAACATTGAACCAGCATGGTTATTTTTATAAGATGGGCATTTTTAGAGACCAGCTTTTTTTCACACAATTAAAAACTGTTACATAATAATTAAATAAACTTAGGACGAGAGGCCAAACTGTTCATTACATGTGGACGTGAGGCCAAAACATACTTAATTTATGGACATTCACGCACATGTAATGCCAATATCGGACTCGTCGTACTTAATTCAAAACTATAATATTTGTACCCTTATTACATTCCAATTGTGTTTAGAGGCAAATCAAAATTAATAATTTTGTCTGCTTTTAAAGTCATAATAGGCTGTAAGACATACTTCGATCTGCAAATCATACGAACATCGAAAAATACAGTTTGATTACATATTATAACAAGCTGCATTTTTTCTTGAACATAATACTCTTTTAAAACATAATCGGAGTTTTAATTTGACTCTGGGTAACCTATTCAGTTAGTAGAAACATATGACAGCCATTCTGAAGAAAATTTCACAAAAATTTATGTAATTGTTATTAAACAAACGTGTAGACAAGAGGTCAAATCGTACGTTATATGTGGTCGTGAGGCCAAAAGTTACTTTAGTTGTGCCGTTTCTCCACGTATAAAGTCCTGTTAGGCCTCACCGTGCAAGATTTGGAAAATCGTCGTATTATCTTTTGCGGGAAGATTGAATACTATCCAGTATTGTTATTATTATGAGTTAGAATTTTCTAGGGGCTTGGTAACTTGCATTCCATTAAACATTGTCACATAAACATTATATAAACTTAGAAGAGGAGGCCAAACTGTTCATTAGCCGTGGACGTGAGGCCAAAAGATACTTTATTTGTGGACAGTCGCGCACATGTAATACCAATATCGGACTCGTCGTACTTAATTCAAAACTATGATATTTGTACCCTTATTACATTCCAATTGTGTTTAGAGGCAAATCAAAATTAATAAATTTGTCTGCTTTTAAAGTCATAATAGGTTGTAAGACATACTTCGATCTGCAAATCATACGAACATCGAAAAATCCAGTATGATTACCTATTATAACTAGCTGCATTTTTTCTTGAACATAAGACTCTTTTAAAACATAATCTGAGTTTTAATTTGACTCTAGGCAACCTATTCAGTTAGTAGAAAAATATGATAGCCATTCTGAAGAAGATTTCCCTAAAATTTACGTAATTATTATTAAATAAACATGTAGGAAAGAGGCCAAATCGTACGTTATGTGTGGTCGTGAGGCCAAAAGTTACCTTAGTTGTGCCGTTTCTCCACGTATAAAGTCCTGTTGGGCCTCACCGTGCAAAATTTGGAAAATCATCTTATTATCTTTTGCGGGAAGATTGAATATTATCCAGTATTGTTATTATTATGAGTTAGAATTTTCTAGGAGCTTGGTAACTTGCATTCCATTAAACATTGTCACATAAACATTATATAAACATAGAAGAGGAGGCCAAACTGTTCATTAGCAGTGGACGTGAGGCCAAAAGATACTTTATTTGTGGACAGTCGCGCACATGTAATACCAACATAGGACTCGTCGTACTTAATTCAAAACTATGATATTTGTACCCTTATTACATTCCAATTGTGTTTAGAGGCAAATCAAAATTAATAAATTTGTCTGCTTTTAAAGTCGTAATAGGTTGTAAGACATACTTCGATCTGCAAATCATACGAACATCGAAAAATCCAGTATGATTACCTATTATAACTAGCTGCATTCTTTCTTGAACATAAGACTCTTTTAAAACATAATCTGAGTTTTAATTTGACTCTAGGCAACCTATTGAGTTAGTAGAAAAATAAGATAGCCATTCTGAAGAAGATTTCCCTAAAATTTACGTAATTATTATTAAATAAACATGTAGGACAAGAGGCCAAATCGTACGTTATGTGTGGTCGTGAGGCCAAAAGTTACTTTAGTTGGGCCGTTTCTCCACGTATAAAGTCCTGTTAGGCCTCACCGTGCAAAATTTGGAAAATCATCTTATTATCTTTTGCGGGAAGATTGAATACTATCCAGTATTGTTATTATTATGAGTTAGAATTTTCTAGGGGCTTGGTAACTTGCATTCCATTAAACATTGTCACATAAACATAGAAGAGGAGGCCAAACTGTTCATTAGCCGTGGACGTGAGGCCAAAAGATACTTTATTTGTGGACAGTCGCGCACATGTAATACCAATATCGGACTCGTCGTACTTAATTCAAATCTATGATATTTGTACCCTTATTACATTCCAATTGTGTTTAGAGGCAAATCAAAATTAATAATTTTGTCTGCTTTTAAAGTCGTAATAGGTTGTAAGACATACTTCGATCTGCAAATCATACGAACATCGAAAAATCCAGTATGATTACCTATTATAACTAGCTGCATTTTTTCTTGAACATAAGACTCTTTTAAAACATAATCTGAGTTTTAATTTGACTCTAGGCAACCTATTCAGTTAGTAGAAAAATATGATAGCCATTCTGAAGAAGATTTCCCTAAAATTTACGTAATTATTATTAAATAAACATGTAGGAAAGAGGCCAAATCGTACGTTATATGTGGTCGTGAGGCCAAAAGTTACCTTAGTTGTGCCGTTTCTCCACGTATAAAGTCCTGTTGGGCCTCACCGTGCAAAATTTGGAAAATCATCTTATTACCTTTTGCGGGAAGATTGAATACTATCCAGTATTGCTATTATTATGAGTTAGAATTTTCTAGGGGCTTGGTAACTTGCATTCCATTAAACATTGTCACATAAACATTATATAAACTTAGAAGAGGAAGCCAAACTGTTCATTAGCAGTGGACGTGAGGCCAAAAGATACTTTATTTGTGGACAGTCGGGCACATGTAATACCAATATCGGACTCGTGGTACTTAATTCAAAACTATGATATTTGTACCCTTATTACATTCCAATTGTGTTTAGAGGCAAATCAAAATTAATAATTTTGTCTGCTTTTAAAGTCATAATAGATTGTAAGACATACTTCGATCTGCAAATCATACGAATATCGAAAAATCCAGTATGATTACCTATTATAACTAGCTGCATTTTTTCTTGAACATAAGACTCTTTTAAAACATAATCTGAGTTTTAATTTGACTCTAGGCAACCTATTGAGTTAGTAGAAAAATAAGATAGCCATTCTGAAGAAGATTTCCCTAAAATTTACGTAATTATTATTAAATAAACATGTAGGAAAGAGGCCAAATCGTACGTTATGTGTGGTCGTGAGGCCAAAAGTTACCTTAGTTGTGCCGTTTCTCCACGTATAAAGTCCTGTTGGGCCTCACCGTGCAAAATTTGGAAAATCATCTTATTATCTTTTGCGGGAAGATTGAATATTATCCAGTATTGTTATTATTATGAGTTAGAATTTTCTAGGAGCTTGGTAACTTGCATTCCATTAAACATTGTCACATAAACATTATATAAACATAGAAGAGGAGGCCAAACTGTTCATTAGCCGTGGACGTGAGGCCAAAAGATACTTTATTTGTGGACAGTCGCGCACATGTAATACCAATATAGGACTCGTCGTACTTAATTCAAAACTATGATATTTGTACCCTTATTACATTCCAATTGTGTTTAGAGGCAAATCAAAATTAATAAATTTGTCTGCTTTTAAAGTCGTAATAGGTTGTAAGACATACTTCGATCTGCAAATCATACGAACATCGAAAAATCCAGTATGATTACCTATTATAACTAGCTGCATTCTTTCTTGAACATAAGACTCTTTTAAAACATAATCTGAGTTTTAATTTGACTCTAGGCAACCTATTGAGTTAGTAGAAAAATAAGATAGCCATTCTGAAGAAGATTTCCCTAAAATTTACGTAATTATTATTAAATAAACATGTAGGAAAGAGGCCAAATCGTACGTTATGTGTGGTCGTGAGGCCAAAAGTCACTTTAGTTGGGCCGTTTCTCCACGTATAAAGTCCTGTTAGGCCTCACCGTGCAAAATTTGGAAAATCATCTTATTATCTTTTGCGGGAAGATTGAATACTATCCAGTATTGCTATTATTATGAGTTAGAATTTTCTAGGGGCTTGGTAACTTGCATTCCATTAAACATTGTCACATAAACATTATATAAATTTAGAAGAGGCAGCCAAACTGTTCATTAGCAGTGGACGTGAGGCCAAAAGATACTTTATTTGTGGACAGTCGCGCACATGTAATTCCAATATCGGACTCGTGGTACTTAATTCAAAACTATGATATTTGTACCCTTATTACATTCCAATTGTGTTTAGAGGCAAATCAAAATTAATAATTTTGTCTGCTTTTAAAGTCATAATAGATTGTAAGACATACTTCGATCTGCAAATCATACGAATATCGAAAAATCCAGCATGATTACCTATTATAACTAGCTGCATTTTTTCTTGAACATAAGACTCTTTTAAAACATAATCTGAGTTTTAATTTGACTCTAGGAAACCTATTCAGTTAGTAGAGAAATATGATAGCCATTCTGAAGATTTCCGAAAAATTTACTTAATTATTATTAAATAAACATGTAGACAAGAGACCAAATCGTACGTTATATGTGGTTGTGAGGCTAAAAGTTACTTTAGGTGTGCCGTTTCTCCACGTATAAAGTCCTGTTGGGCCTCACCGTGCAAAATTTGGAAAATCATCTTATTATCTTTTGCGGGAAGATTGAATATTATCCAGTATTGTTATTATTATGAGTTAGAATTTTCTAGGGGCTTGGTAACTTGCATTCCATTAAACATTGTCACATAAGCATTATATAAACTTAGAAGAGGAGGCCAAACTGTTCATTAGCCGTGGACATGAGGCCAAAAGATACTTTATTTGTGGACAGTCGCGCACATGTAATACCAATATCGGACTCGTCGTACTTAATTCAAAACTATGTTATTTATGCCATTATTATTTCCGAATTTTTTAAATTTCTAATCAAAATAATAACATTATTCGGTTTTAAACTCATAAGAGGTTGTATTTAGTAATTATAAGAACATCGTAAAAATCCAATGTGGATATTTATTACAAGAACATACGATTTTTCTTAAATTTGATACTCTTTTTGTAAGATAATCTAAGTTGTAGTTTACTCAGGGTAAGTTATTATAGGCTAAATCGTGTATTATATGTATTTCAATATGTATTTGTAATTTGAGAAGACTTTAGCACGGTGTTTCCCCTACTCGTGCTTATTATTCATTCTAAGTCAAGGTTATGTGCGGTTTTGCAGTTCGGCGCTAGCTGACACAGGCATATAATTTATAAAGCCCCGCCCCTATATTGATATAGCCACAACCAACATGTGAAATACACTAAAATTTGTGGCGGTAAATTCAAACTGTCCTCAATCATTTACATTCACACTGAACACATTTTGAATTGTTTATATGTTAATCGTTGCTGAATATTGCGACCGCTGCATCTTGAATTTCTGTGGCAGTGAAAAAATGGATTATAAAATGGGTAAGTAATTAATATTTTTCTTAATTATTCTTTACAATTCTGACATAGTTTCTGTGTTTTGCTTATTTCCTTATTTTCTAACATAAAAATGGTACTCAGTCGCATATTTTTATTGTGCTATAATACCATGTGTTACATTCACCACTCCTACTGTTGGAAATTGTCACCTTCTTCAGTACGACTGTTTATCTTTAAAGACATGGTAGTTACTATTATTTATAGTTTACCGTTTTTATCACAAGGAAAATGTATAGCAGACTAAAAAAATTTATTATTTTGTGTTTTTGTATTTAATGATATTTCTTGACCTATGTTATAACACGAATCCCAGTTGAAAAATGTTATGTGGATAACGTTAACAAAATTATGGAAACTTTTATTGTAAGGCTAATCCAAAACAGTAGTTCTACAATTCAGCAACAAAAGCGAATGTACAGTATGGTATTATTATTTATTGTATTTATTACATTTTCAGGGATCATCATCACCTCAGTAGAGTACGGATTGTGTAATAGAGATAGAGGGAAGTGAGTCAGAGAGCACACAAATTAACTCATTGTTGGAAATTGAAAGGGATTTTTATACATACAACGGTGGAGAGAAAAAAACGTTTCAAAACTGTATTAAAACAGAAAGAGGTAAATTTTAAATAGTAGTTCATGATGGTAATGAAGCTTTTAAAACAATTTATATTTGTTGTAGAATATGCTTTCAAAAATATCGAATACCAGAGAGGGGTACGGTAATCTAGTAAAAAGCATCGTCGAAAACTATGAAGGTAATGTGTTTCGATATGTTAATTATAATTATGTAAAACTTAATACCTAAATACTGTAAAAATATTTGCAATAATGATGGGTTATTAAAAAATACCGTTGATGACAAGTAGGTAGAAGAACGTGAAGTTTGTTTATAAAAATGTGGTTCTGTAAAATCAATGATAATATTAAAAATCCATTATAAACAATCATAAATCAAATTTTTGATGTATTTTATAGGTATGGAAGGAATTAGTTCCGAAAAGATAGAATATAATAGCAATAGTGTGAATAATAGTGTGCCAACACAGGAATTTCAAAAACAAATAGATTCTACAGCAAATTCATCAAAGAAAAACCGCCGATGGTGTACACCCGAGAAACACAGCTATTTAGTGACCACATAAAGCACGATACCTATCCATCTTCCAGTGAATGTAGCGACACAATTAGTACATCCCTGGAACTCAAAAACAGGACAATCCCAAGCATAAGAAGCTTTATTCAGCTTTCTTCTAAGTGTCGCAAACAAATATAATGGCATATTTTTGATATTTGTTACTATTTTATACACTAATTTTAAGAAAATGTAAGAGGAGTATCATTATAATGTGACATTGCAAAATCATTAAAGGTTTTTAATCTACTGTAATACTTTTTATGTTACCCAAATTTAAGACGAAAATAATATACTGATAATTAGCCTTCTATCATCAGAATGATATCAAAAATTAGAATAAAATTTAAAGGAATGATGGTTCAATTTAATTTAGTTGAAGTTTACTAAAACTGGGTTAATAAATACTGTAAAGAAAAAAATATGATATTTATGTTTATTAGACACTTCAGTTACCTACTTGTATGCTAATATATCGATAATAAATAAAACTGAACCATTAAACATCAATTCTTCACCAGTCCCATCCTCAGTCTGAACAGCTGATAGAAAGGTTTGTCCGCATACTAATTTTTATGAGGCGAAACCCAATATTACATATGAAATTGCCAACGAGCCGGAACGTGGTTTTGCACATATATATATATATATATATATATATGTAGATATATCTTATTAAGCGTTATTTCATTTATATCTTATTAAGCGTTTTTTTGTTGCATATCTTATTAGTTAATCGTGTCAGAAATTATGGAATAAATAAATAGTTAACAAACTTACCTAATTGTTATCACAAGTCGCTCTGTTGGGTCTATTGGATTAAGATTAAAATTTGTCCAGTGTTTTAACAGCTTGTCATGTATGTTTCCTAAAATATAGTCGAATGTTGCAATTGTCATTCGCATATATTTATAAAATTTGGTAGAATCTTTACGCAGATCTTCGTACAAATGATGAAATTCACCTAATCTCCTTCTCTTTTTGTTTATATAGTTTATACTGCACGATCTTTTATTAGTTTGCATAGTGAGGTACCATGTTTTCAACGAAGAACTCTCCAAACACATATTCACTACCTTCTTTGACATATTTAGCTCGAGTAAAACCTCCTTGTAGTAAATATATTTTCCCTTTCCTCTACTCTACTCTTTCCTCACCTCTTTCCTCTTTTTGCTGGCCGCTCCACTATGTTTTCGGCCTAAAGGTAAACAACGTAAACAGCAACAGCTTCGAAAAAAAAACTAAAATGGCGATACATAGTGACACAGAAGAGGATTCTGATACCCACATATCTCTTGCTTCTGATACCGAATCAGAAGATTTCAATGATGTAGATGACACACCAGAAATACGTAGTAATGACCAAAGTTTAAGTTGTGATTTAACTTTAAATGTAGGAAACTATGTCATCGTGAAATACGCGGGCTACTGGCCTGGACAAATTGAGAATATTGAAGAAAACGGGGCTACAGTATGCTGCATGACAAAATGTGGAAAGTTATGGAAATGGCCTAACCACCACAAAGACACTCTTCACTATGATAAAGAAGACCCCAAAAATGCTTCTAACCCAAGAGCGATCTATTCTATACCGGAACTTAACAACTTTGTATAATTGTGTTTAATTCTTGTTGTTATGTAGAAATAAAAATTTCAACATATATACATATAATTCTATATTGCCTATGGTTACAGTACTGAATCACAACTATATTCCAGCGTTGAACACTACTGAGAAATCGACCTGGACTATAGTTGTGCAACTTGGAGCACAACAATGTACCACACTCTCAAAATTCATAACTCTTTTTTAAATATTTTGTTGATATTGATAATACTAAAAATGAATTACTTGCATCCTAGGGGCGTAATAAAAAAATAGTGTAAGGGATTTCCTTTATACTTTTGGAAGTTATTAATTTAAATATGTCAAAAGTGGACCATAGTTATGGGATTTTACGGTAACGAAACTTAAATGGGCGACAAAATCTTTTCAACTATGCAAGACTGCAGGTGGGGATAAAATATTTTCTGCATGTTTACAGCAGGGTTTTGGAGGGTTGTCCTCACGTCTTTGCATAATGCTACGCTTGGCCCTACAGTACATACGAGACAGCTGGAGGCAGGTCATTCAAAAGCTTATTATGTAGAGACAGAGTGTAATTTCTTCCAGTCAGCCAATACATTTATTTATGTTTTAAGCTGAGTGTCCAAAGTGATACTACTTAGCTGTATTTGAATAGGGATCTGATTATTGTTCAATCTAACTGGGATGTAGTTTATTTTCCTGTTTGAGAAGTTGACATGAACTGATTTTGTCTTTTTACCAGTCGTGGATATAATTGGCGGTTGTTTGTAATTTATTTGTGGCTTCTTTGTAACTGTTTCCTACTGCTGGGATTGCAATATCGTTGGAGAAGTATAAGTAAACGTTTCTAGTTCAGGAATATCACAAGTGTACAATACGTACAGACCCGGACCCAATACACTTCCCTGTGATACTCTGGTAAGTTTCTTCTTGCTTGATCTTAAAGTATCTTTCCGAAACGTATGAGTCAAGTATTTCTGAATGTTTCTTAGAAAGGAAGAGCTTCATCTTATGTTTAGACCGTCAAGCCACACCACATCAAAAGCGTGTACTACATCGTATAATATATAGAAGATATTCGAAAGGAACATTGAGCCCCAGTATCCATAAACAATACCAAATATCGCCAACAAACCATGTTAAATATTTAGGACTCAACCTCCATGGCAAATTAAATTAAAAATAACATATCCATAAGAAAAAGAAACAAATAGACATAAAAGTCAAAGAAATAAATTGACTAATTGGTAGAAATTCCCGCCTCTCTCTGGAAAATAAAATATTGATTTACGAGACCATAATTAGGCCCATTTGGACCTTCGGGGTGGAGTCGTGGGGCTGTGTCAGCAACTCGAATGTTGAAATAATTCAAAGATACCAATCAAACGCTTTTAGAATACTGACAGATACCCTGTGGTACGTTTCAAATCTAATCCTCCATACTGACCATAAAATTCCATCATCGCACACCAATTCCTTACTAGAAGAATTACTAGCTCAAGGTAACAACAGAAGACTGAAAAGGTGCTGGCCAATAGATCGTAAATAGGAAGCGAAGGATACATCGTTGGATGTCTCCTCATAATGCCACTAATACCACTGCAATTTTTATTATTGTTGTTAAGTCATAAAATTTAGTCTATAGGATGTAGTTTCATTCTGATTGCTGAACATTAAATTATAAATAAAAGAAAATCTACGAAGATGATGATTTGACACTGTTTCTCTTGATTGGTTTTATCCTCTTCACTAGTAGTTTCTAGAGAAGCTCTGACATAACCGACATTAAGGAGATCGATCGGTGTGAAACGGCTTCACAAGGTGGTTTACCTGGTTTAGGTACTGTTATTATAACCTCTGCGACGTTCCACAGTCTGGAGACATATCTTAGTCTAAAAGCAGTATTAATCAGATTAGTTAATTTGACTACTGTTTTCCAGGAAGTTGTTTTAGGATTTCACCAGTGATTAGGTCAAATCCTGGGGATTTTTTCGGATTAATATCCTTGTTTATTTCAGTAATTACTACATTAGCAGAGGTGAATTCTACTTCTTCATGAATTTGAGGACTTTTTTCCTCAATAACATCTCCGATTTCTTTAGGGTAATCATTCTCTACTGTTCTTCTGACAACATCAGCGACGTTTTTACATGCTGCTTGTTGGATATTCTTATTAAACAACATCTTCGTCTAATTGGTGCTTATTGCTTAAAGGAACCGATAGATTAATTTTTTGACCAAGGCTCAGTTTGAAACTTTTCCAGTCTTTTAAATTATTAGTTAACCTAGGGTTATTTTTTTACTGATATCACTAAGTGTCAAGATGATTGGACAAAAGATCTGAGCTCACGTCCCATCTTTTTTCTACTCGCAAGAAGTTTCTAGATACGTTTTTAATTATAAAAAAATCAATACGATCTGGAATTTTGGTAGGGTCTCTTGGCCAATAGGTGGGTTTACCAGTAGAGAACGGCTCACATCCGTAATTTTGAATTGCTTCAAAAAACTCTTTAGCTAGTATTTGTTAACCTAGATCCCCAGTAGGTGTTTTCTGCATTAAAGCCGCTTTCTGCAATTAATTTAGCTTCTTTTTTGGCTAGGAAATCTACGTATTGGTTCTTCCTTAAAGCATATCTTGGTAGGCAATAGATAGCTACTAATGCAATTTAATATTAACACTAAGAAGTTTGGATTGCTCTAGTCTTGTGTTCCCGTTCTACGTGGTGAAATATATCGTTGATTATTAGGGTACTACCACTGCACTATCAGGGTGTATAATATTATATATTTTATATCCTCTGAATTGGATATATGATTGACTAGTAAAGTGTGTTTTAGAGACAAGACACGCTTCTATCTTATCTGCATTAAGGACTACCTTTACTTCATGTTGCAAGAATCCATTGGCATTCCACTCCATTATTCTTAAATAAGCGATTTCTCTTCTTGAGCGTAGCTTCTTTGGCACTATGTTATAAGCTAATTAAACGTTCTTCCAATTTTTCCACAATTGTTTTTGTTTGTTTAACTTGTCCAGAATCAATTATAAAGTGTGATCAGTTGCTAATTAAACGTTCTTCCAAGTTTTCTACAACTGGCTTCTGCTACTGCGTCAGTAGCCAGCAGCAAATATGTCATTTCCAGTAAATAATACGTTTCAGATAAACAAAGATTAACAAAGTTCAACGGTTAGTATTATAAATACTACTTCACATCGTTCTTATATCTAACAACAAAACAAAGAGAAAGGACTTTTTTCAAATACTTTATTCAAGTACATTTAATAAACCAGTTAGTTTAATAATTATCAAAGATAACAATAGCTTTGATGATCACAACAATATTACATGTACATTAACATAGATTATGTAAAATAAATACGGTAATTTATGAAATGTTCAAAACAAAAACTTGGTAGAAGTTGTTGGATAGGAATATTTACGTTGGTCGAATAATTTCTCATTTTCCCACTACAACATCGTTATACCTCGTAACAAAAATATAGAGACATCAGTACTGATGGGAACGTTACTTGCAAAAATACTGTAAAAATAGTTGATCGAGTAGCTTTCACATTTATAACACAGATTTTGTAAACAACTGTACACGTAGGCGTCTACACCGATTGGTAACAAGCAACAACCTTTGTATTAACCAGAACCAAATTATAGATTTTACTAAAGAAATATTCAACAGAAGGACAATCACTTGTTAGTAGGATTCCTTACTTTCAGTGTAAACATGGTAATAAATATGTAACACATACATGTCTTTTAAGACAGGTTAGTATTAATAACAGGGTGCTTGTAAAGGGAACCTTAGAGCATTAAAACTGCTTATATTATAACAAAAATATATTATCAACTTAAAGTTATTAATTTCAATACTATATTAGGTATGATCTCGATTAAAGAAAAGAGAGGCCTTTTGCTTTTGTTTTACTTAGGCCAAACTATTTTCCACGCAACATTAACACAGTCATGGTAACCACATTACATCAAGTAAATATTAATAAAGTTTAATGGATAATAACAAAATCTATTTCATACCTATAGCTGGCTTTAACGGTTTATATCTGCAATCCATTTTATAACTGAAAACGAAACGAACACGAACTAGAATAAACTACGTCGTGTAAAACTACTCAAGGGATATATCTGCCCAGAATCAATACCAAGTAAACAGTTTAGTGCCTATTTTTCGGCTAAGTTATTTCTATATGTCTTCTACTATGGAATACACTTTAGATATTCTACTCTACGACTTCAAGTTAGGTACTATTGTCACTATTCTACTACTAGAAATAATTAACACATTTTATGATTTAACTACTATTTAACAACCTAGAAATATATTATGCAAACTGTAACTTTTACAACTACTAATGGATAGAAATAGTTTTCATACCTGTAGTAGTTAGACAGTATTAGAAAATGGATATCCTATTGCTAAATTAACACCTCCAGTCAGCATGGTATGCTACAAAAATTTTATAGAATGTCATCAGTATGTATTAGGTACAGGTAGTAGCTAAAATTGTACTTCAAAAACAATAGTAAAAATGTTAAAACAGTGTAACAAAAGCAGTTTGCTAACTAATATCGGGTGATGTAATCGCGAGTTCAAATAAAATGATCGTCCCTTTAAGGTCTTCATTTTATCCTTTACAAATAGAAAACTGTCGAAGATTAAATACGAATCAGCTAGACTTGCAACGTACAGAAGTACAAGATTGCTGTAGTCACATACCCTAACTAATTGTTCTCCAAATCTCCGAAATAACCCAAAATTAACCTTTAATGGATAATGTACAATAGAATTACCTAAATATGATTTTCTAAAAAATTATTTATATAAAATTTGTTTTTGGTTTTAAGAAAAACTATACGAACTGTAAGAATCATGAGACAAAGAAAACAGCTACTGTAAACCCGAATCCCTTGACTGGATTCTTTCGATATAGCTTCGTCCTTGTAAGGACTGAATCAATCTTTGAGGTGTTCCTTAGAAAATATATTTTATATACACTTTAGTGCAGCAGCTATTAAGTTATACACTGTATTGATGTTCGGCAATCAATTACTAAACAAAAATATTTAGGTAGACAGTTATCCTTCGTATATGCACAGGTATCAAATGCGTGCTATGGTTTTGAGACTACACAATTGTAGATACTTGCTTCGCTTCTAAAATAAGAGTTTTTCGCAAGAGCTGGAATATTTTTCAAGGTTTCTACCAATGAAAGATAGTTGTATTTTACAACCCTAATATAGTCCGATTTGATTGTAAACCAAGATGCGTAAAGTTAGGTACATTGTCCATGGGGATGGTATGGGCCTGAGACGAGACGTTCTAGAAGAACACCTACTTTAGGCCTACTTTATCATGATATTGCACAAGAATCAACATAATTTCCTAGTTTAACCGTTAATTTTTGTTTTATAATGTGTAATTATTGTAGTCTGCACGTAAATACTAAAATACAAGCTTACAGTTCGTCCCTGTAGACGAAATTATCTAATTTGATGTCAACATATATTTTGTGGATACTGCATTCAAATTTTAATAAAAGTGTTAAAAATAAGAAGTAATTTATGGTAAAGTATACAGGGTGTATCAGAAATAGGTACAAATATTAAATCCGATGGTAGATTAAAATATAAACAAACTAGAAAAAACATTTCTTTGGCAATGGGACCCTTGGAACATGAGAAAATAATAATTGAAAATTTGACCTAAAATTGTTTGAGTACGGCAGGATAATAACAAAAATTTGAATTCAAAGACATGTTATGCAAAGGAGAGTAAGATAGAAGTGCAAAAAAATTTCTTATCACCTGCCACAAACCAATGCTATTAGGTAGGTCAGTAATTTCTAATCAGTCTGTTGTTGTTATCACAAGCCAGACAAGTTTTTGCGTGTTTGCCACTTTGGATTTACTTTACAATTATGTAATAACCTTCTACAGCTTAAATGCATTTTCTATGTATCATCAGCCGTTCTCAAACAAAATTTTATTTTATTTTGTAATTCAAAAAAATAAACTTATTGATTTTTGAAAAATGAATAGTACCATTGAATTCTACTTGAGCCAATCTATTCCTGGTTTAAATATTTGTACCTATTTCTGATACACCCTGTATACAGGGTCCCTTTTAAAGATGGAACCAAAGATTTCTTGCTAAACGGCTATGTTGCATACTTTACAGTAGAAACAATTTTTGCACTAGTAGTTTTTGAGCGCGGCCATGTTGAATTTTTTTTAAATAGCAACGTGGTGTATGTTATGCGTCGTTAGAAAGTTTATTTTTTTCCTCTTTCAACCATCCCAAACACGTATCGGGTTACGTAAGAAAATAATTAATTGTACTTTAAATAATTTAAATAACTCATTGACAGAATGTTGGTAATAAACATAAAACAATCAGGAAGGGGTTAGCAGGCGGCAAGAAATGTATTTGTTACTGTTGGTTATTTTACAATGGTTGTATTAAGTAGCAAATAAACCCTGATTTTCAATAATATGGACCGCTTGACAGAAAGGGAATGGATAGAAATTCGTCTTCTTCTTCTTCCTCCGGGGTTTAGGCCATTCAGCCTGTTCCGAACTTCACAAACAATTAGGACCATCTCTTCTTCGGACGTCCTCTATCTCTTCTGCCACGTGGATGGTATTCTGTTATAGCTTTTGGTATTGGCCTGTTGTCCATTCTATGCAGGTGTTGTCTCCAATTTTCTTTTTGTTCTTCAATTTGGTCGTGAATGTTATAAATTTGTAATTCCTCTTGTACAGCTTCATTGCGGAGTCTGTCTTCCCGGATGCAACTCCGCTGTTTGGAGTTTGCTTGTATCTTTTTTGGTTGCGATTCATGATTCACTCCCATATGTGAGTATCGCTACTACCATTATTTTATAAAACTTAATTGCTGTGTCCTTTCGTGTTTTGCTTTTCAACGTTCTGCTTATTGTTCCACATATGGCTTGGTACTTTTGTACACTTTTCTCTACATCCACGCTATTGTTATAGATCACATCGCACCCTAAGGATAGAAATTCGTACGATTAAATATAATGACAGAAAACGAAGACACGAAGAAGCACGTCAATTATTTAATACCGCACATCCAGGTCGAAATCCGATCAGCAAATCAACAGTAAGTAAAAGTTTAATTAGATTTATTGAAACTGTTAGTGCAAAAGATCATTCTATATCTGGTAGACCAAGATCTACCACAAGTGCAGATAATTCTCTAGATGTAGTACTGGATGCGCATGTAATCAACGTGCAGCAACTTGTTGTTAATCACGTTATGAGTTACGAGACATTCTGTTCAAAAGATATTACACAGAGCCATATAAAGGACATTTAATGCAGGGACTGGTGGATGACGATTTCGACACAAAATTTTTGAGAGTGGATCATGGTAGTCATTGCGGAAAACGACAATTTTGTCAACTCAATTGTATTTTCGGATAAAGCTATTTTTCATTTGTATGGCTTTGTCAACAGAGACAACTGTAGGTACTGGTTTGATACTATCCCACATTGGATGGCAGAAGTTTATACCCAGCGATTTCAGAAAACCAACTTATGGGCAGGTATCCTTAGTCACAATTTTGTTGGATCCTTCTTTATTGATGGAAACTTTACTTACGCGAAATATCTTCAACAACTCGACGAAAATGTTACTTTTTAAATTATTGAACTTTTTCCTAATACTGTGAACGCAAATGCAGTCAACAAAACCATCTGGTTTCAACAGGATGGTGCTTCTCCCCACTGTATAGTATGTAGTTATGTAGATTACATTTTTCCTCGACGATGGATTGGGAGAAGAGGAAACGTGGAGTGGCCCGCTGGATCTCCCGAATGATTCCGTTTGGACTTATTTTTATGGGGTGATTTGAAATGTCGCGTATATGTAAATAGGTCAGAAAATTAGAAGAATTAAAAATCCTTATTCGTGTTGGAATAACTGCTATTCCTTAAAATTGGTTACATAATGCTTTAAGATTTCAGACTTTGAATACATTATTGCCAAGAAGTAGACTGGCAACAGCTTTGAACAACTTATTTCTTAAACAATTATTTCAGTTCCTTGTTTTACAGTTAAATGTTATTATTATTCTTATTAATTTTTTTAAATGTTTAATTTTCGTATAATTTTGTTTTACTGATTGCTTTTTGTTTCTTTCTAACGTTCTGTCAATGATATGGTTCCTAGATTTAAAGCGCAATAAATTAGCTGGCTTAACATACAGAAAACCTTTTTCTAACGTTTGAGATGGTGAGAAACGGAAAAGCTTTCTAATGATGCATCACATAGCCCATGTGGCTATTTAAAAAAAAATCTACATGCCGACCGCGCTCAAAAACTGCAAGTGCAAATTTTTTACCCTAAAATAAGCAAAATAATCGGTTTAGCAAGAGAGCTTTTCCATCATTAAAAGCGACCCTGTATACCACACGTTAATAAGATAAATACATACAAACCAAAAAGCCGAGCGGCGTACATTTTATGAGCTAAAGTCAATGAATAAACATTTTAAACATATAAAAAGCTCTAAATATATTTGATCTGAATGCATGTCAAAAGGTGGTAAGGTTTATGATTTTGTAAGCCATAGAATATGTCAAAATGGGGTGTGTGTGTGTGTGTGTGTGTGCGTGTGCACGTGTGCACTTGCGTACGTGTGTACAGATCGACCAACTCAGCTGAAGCCGCGAAATCCGTAAACTAGGAAGCGAGACCAAACATGCCGAGTGGGATAAGAGATCGACGTCACGGGGCTAGTACATTCGGTGATAGAAACTTTCTTTCAGTGCGATGGCTGTAGTTAAAATGCAATGGATAAACTCCCAGGCTACTACTACTATTTCTCGGGCTGTACCGATATTGCAAGCGCGGCGTTTAAGTTTTGAATGACCGCCAACCCCACTTAATCCACCTTACTTGTGTGCAATCAGCGGCCAGGGTTTCAGCTAGGTTGGTCAGGCTGTACGTGCATGTATGTTTGTAAAATTTCACGAGAGAGAAAATACTGTTAACGTTAGAATTTTACCCAGTGAAGCAGTTTCTCTGAAAGAACTTCATGAAATCATGATAAAAGTATCTGAAGGAAATTGTTTCTGTGCGAGTATAAAGATTCGAAAATGGTCTTAAACAAACCATCCATCAAGACCTCGTATATTCTGCACTCTTCCATCTTCAAGAAAAATGATGTTAGCAGTTTTTTTGGCAAAAGAGTATTGTAATTTTGGAAAACCTTAATTTTGAAGGAACTGCTACTAATAGCCAATCATAATAGATTTTGCACCTAAATGGTTGGAAACCGATATGTGTAAGATAATAGGGAGGACGCTTATCGCAAGGATTTTTGTTATAACATCATAACATCAGGTCTATTTGTCGAATATATCACTAGGTTTTCACTTATGCTTACGGAGTTCATTTTTCAAGCTATGACAATGTTAAAAATGTGGTACAAATACACATGTGCAAGCAATGCAAAAAAATCTGAGAGTATCCAGATCAATAGATTAAGTATATAGAGGCAATGGGACTATATTGAAAAATAATTTGTTATTTCTTATTAATTAAGTTTATTCTGTTAGCTAAAAATCTTTACTGAATAACGGGGATGCTGTTCACTATATTACAATAGATTAAGGAAAGGTGTATGCCGTGACACTTCTTCGTTCAGTTTATTATTCTAAATATTCTGAAAGTTTTATCATATTTTTTAAGAATTTTTCGTTTGCTTTTCCTCGCTATTTTGGCCAATCCACAACAAATAGCTTTGGCAATTTTGAAACATTCTTGGCACTTCATGTTTAATCTGTCTCCATTTTGAAAACAAGTTCTCTAGTAAAAATAATACTTAATTGTAATACCACCACTTTCATATAATGTAATTCAGTAATAATTTTAAAGATTGCATTACTAGCTACGAATTATCAGAAACATCGTACGTAATGTTTTAATATCTTCTACTTATCTTCTTTAATTATAAACTGTTCTGTTTTCACAAACAAAATCATTTGGCACTAACATTGTGTATCGACAAGCAGCTCGATTATATTCTGCTAATTTGTGCTCTGGAATTTTTACTGTTTCTATAGTTTTGGTAGCATAACCAGATTGATAACTATATACATTAGCACTTGTTAAGCATATTTTTACTTTTTATTGGTTTTAAACGCAGAACAAGCCTCTCGACCCCATACGTGCACATTAGTCTCTTCCTAGGAGGAGATGACCAACCACCCAACTCTATGCATATTCTTGAGAAAGTAGTGATAGTTGGATTATACGTCTTATTTTGTAAGCCAGGTCGCTATTAACCACAGTAGCAAACATCTTTGATTTAGGTTAATAACTTTTGAAGGAAAAAATAGACTTACAAATCAATAAAGTTGTTTTTTTTTCAAAGAATTATTTCAGGATGATAGTTATGAATAAAGATTCACTCGCTATATTTTTAAGTAAAAATCAAAAAATGATCATAAAATGATGTTAATCTCTCTAAATATTTTAACGGTCTACTTACATGTGTACATTTTGGGAGCTTCTGTACACTTGTCTTAAGGAAGCAGATTGATCTTCCAAACTGCGTTTCAAACTAGCTATCGTATTAAGTAAAACCTGTTGCCGTAGGTTTTCAGAACTGTTTTTATTTTCATCGTTAGCGGTATTAACAAAACCATTAACTGGAGATTCTGAAAAGCATATCTTCTTCTTCAGTGATAAGGAAGAGGAAGCTGTCTCCAACCTACCTGTATTACAGATACTTTCATAATTCAGGTTGAACGCAACCGTTTTGCACGGATTATTATAAACTTTTCGCTTGACAGGTTCACTTTGTGGGCAGCAAAATTCGGTACATTCTAAAGTTCTGATGCATTTTGAGTCGTCGTCCGAATCGGAACTGAACCCTCCTGACCTATTTTGCTTTGAGTTTGAAGTTTTATTTAATTTTTTTCTATATTTAGGACTCCTTTTCGCCGACGCATCCGTCTTTGGGGACATATATTTATTTTTTGCTAGAGGAGAATTGGGCGACGTTTTCAAGCAAGATTGTAATTCTCTGCGAGGAGTTAAAGGCGAGCCGGGTGCATCGACGTCCCTTCTCATTAAGACTGGAGAGTTATTATTTATAAAATTAGTAATATGATTCTTTTTAGGGCTAAATCTGGGAGAATTAAAATTAATGGACGGAATTCTCGACAAATGCAGATTCGCAGTATCTTCTATCAGTCTATTTTTTATAAAAGCGTCTGGTTTTGCCGATTCAGCATTACGTAGCAACTCCACTCTTTTGTTAGGCGGTCCAGGCAGACGTCGTGGAGAAAGTCCGTTCGTTTTCATATTCATCAAAATATGTTCAGCTTCTACAATAAGCTCCTTATATTTCTTATCCGCTTCTTTGTCCCTTTGGTCGATGACGTTAGTCATATCGGGGCTAAAGCTAACAGAATTCGAACGCCTTCTTAAATGCTCCTCGACGACGAGTTTCGACAAAGGATGTCGCGTGCGCCGTACCGAAAGCGGTGTAGCTCCCGCACTCCGGGAACCATCAATTTGGGGGTAATTAGATAAGTGAAGATGAGATTTATTCGCGGTTCCCGTTCCTTTCAGTTTCCTCTTCGATGAACTAGATCGACGACGTCTTTCGCTAATCTGCTTTGAGCTGGCCACTTGATTTTGCATTTCTTGCTTTTGAGACTTTCGTGTAGTTCGCCGACGAGATACCCTCCTGTGAGCTTCGTAATTATAATAAGTGCAGTGTCCCGTATTCCTCACGTCTTTATTATCCGCGTTAAATTCTAAATAAGATCCGTTGTCGATGAAATCGAATTCGCGTTCGAGAGGGTCGTCCTCATCTCCGCCGTCTTGTCCCGTATCAATATCCGTCTCGCAGTCGGTGGGGTCGCTATCGCTCAGAATGTCGGTTTCCTTCTCGTATATGTAGCTTTCGTCGTACTTGCCCATCATCTCGTTAAGGGTGCAATCTTCTTCGTCATCACTCCCGGAGTTAATCCGCGGACTACGTTGCACCAGACTAGGATCCCAGTTAATACTGGCGGCGCTAAGCGAAGAACAGGAAGACGACGACAGGGATTCTCGTCTCGCCGAAGCCCTATTTATTGGACTCCGTGGGACTGTAGGGCTCAAGTAGCGCGTGGGGACCCTGAAACACGATAATCAATAGGATTTTAAATAACGATATGATTGGCTTTGGAGCTAAAGCACTTACGGACTATTAATAACCGGCAATTTTGAACGCTCTTGGCGCGTGTGGAGACCGACGCAACTATTACCAGGACTCAAATTGTTTCCTGGCACCCAGGGATTCGTCCGAATACGATTACGCTGTCTTGGAGATGTAAGACCGGAATTTACAACTACCTCCGTAAGCCTCGACGCAACCCCATTTGACGGGTGGAGATTATTGTGAAGCGTTACGCTCGTACGTGATGAAGCATTTTTATGGTTATCGTAATCTTGAGTCTGGAAACAGAATGATACATATAAGAAAAATGGGAAGAGCCCGAACGAGTGGTTCGTACTGTCACATTTTGTCCTACTACGTGCTCCATTTTTATATTTTATTTATCTAGCTGATGGATTGTAGCTACCAAATGACATTCCGCTAGGAAGGTTTTACTGATTTTGTTTATTTTATACACAAAGGAGTAAGCGAGTCATTTTATTTCGTTACATATTCGACCTAGTTATTGTAAAATTTTGTTATTACGTTTACTCGCACTTTGATAGAAGAAATAAATATTTTCCAAAACATCATATTTATATTTTTACAGAAAATACAATTTTGGCTTGAAAAGGCAGTGATAATGATCAGCGTATACGGAAAAGTCAAATTTTTGTATCCGTTTCTAGAAAATATTGTTTCTCTTTATCTCAAAATTAAGTGGTATCTAGGGGAAGCTATATCTTTAACTAACTGTTTAAGATATACCTATGTCAACTATTTTCTTTTTCGTGGTAAAAGTAAATCAAAGGAAAATGATGAAAACAGAGGTTCATATTCTCATAATATGAACGCTCTCAGATTGCTTCCAATTATTACAAATGCCTTTTACCATTGAAACTGCTGCATGATCACCGTTGAAATGAACTGCAACCGTTGATACATGTTCTTCTCGTAAGGGAAGGTGATGACCATGTGTCGGCGACACATTGTGAGAGGAAGATAAATCGTTCGAGTATACCGTTGCATGATTGCTTCGTGGCGATTGATATTTTTCATTTTCCGGAGCCGCCGAAGGAAAGTAACGAGTCCCTATAAAAAATTGCAACATCCATCATTAGTGCTAATTTAAAAAAAGACGTAGAGAATTTGATTCCCGCATCGTTACTCGTTCGATCAATACACTTATATACATAATAATTATAGGATGTTAGACAAACCTACTACTTAACATAGCTATACGATCGAATAATCCCCCGCAACATTGCTTTACTTAACTTGCTGCAAACTTTTCACAGAAATGGGAGTTAATAATCAAAAAGTATAAAGTTTAAGGGTTATATGCCACACCGTGACTGGCCAGTATGTGTTTTTGATTTTCACATCAATAAAATAAACCTCTTTTTGAAATGTTACAAATATCCATCGACTTGAAGGTGAACCATGGCGAACGTAAACGTTTGTCTGTGATTAACTCATATAGACTAACGAGAATGGTTCGATAACTACGTGGTCTAACAAAGAAAACGCAATTTTTTTTCGACAAAAAACATTTTATTTTTCAATATAGTCTCCTGCTCGCTCAACACACTTATTCCAACGATATTCCAAATTAGCAATGCCTTCATTGTAGGTCGATGAATCCAAGTCCTCGAAATAGCTATTTACAGCAGCGATTACCTCGGAATTAGACGAAAATTTCTTACCGCCGAGCCATTTTTTCAGGTTTGGAAACAGATGATAATCGCTGGGAGCCAAATCTGGAGAATAGGGCGAATGGGGCATTAATTCAAATCCCAATTCATGAATTTTAGCCATTGCAATCGCAGACTTGTGGACAGGTGCATTATCTTGATGGAAAAGCACTTTCTTCTTTGCCAAATGAGGCCGTTTCTCTTTGATTTTGTCGCTTAAGTTGTTGTAACAAATGGCATAATACTCGCCATTTATTGTTTTCCCCTTTTCTAAGTAGTCGACCAAGATAATTCCAGGAGAATCCCAAAATACGGTTGCCATAACCTTTCCTGTTGACAAAACCGTTTTTGCCGTCTTTGGTGGCGGAGAACCTTTGTGTGTCCATTGTTTGAACTGTTCTTTGATTTCGGGAGTATAATGGTGGACTCAGGTTTCATCGACGGTTACGAAACAAAAAATCCTTCGGACTGTGACGAAAACGTGCCAAAAGGTCGCGAGAAACACTCAAACGATTCCGTTTTTGCTCCGGTGTGAGCAACCACGGCACCCAAAGCGCCGAATATTTTTTCATTTCCAATGCTTCAGTTAAAATTCTGTGCACACTGTCATTTGAGATACCCACTATGTCTGCTATCTCGCGCACTTTTACTCGACGGTCATACAATACGTTACGGTGGACTTTTTCAATCATATCCGGGGCAGTAGCAGTTTTTGGACGTCCACTACGGGGTTCATCATTTGTGCTCACATGACCACGCTTAAATTCGGCAACCCAGTTTTTAACCATTGAAAACGAAGGAGCGGATTCCAATAGTGTTGAATCCAGCTCTGCTTTGATGATTTCGGTTGGTGTTAAGCCTTTCAAATGAAAATACTTTATCACTGCTCTCAACTCAGTTCACTTTGGCGTACTGTCAAAAACAGACTAATTGATAGATCGCTCTGTACTGTCATATTTAATGTAATAAAGGATAGATATACAGAATGGTAAAGAAGATTCCTGCGAATTCGCGCCATCTCTGTGTTAGACCATGTAATTATCGAACAATCCTCGTAAAATTACTCGTCCGAAATAATGTTAGGTTTTATCTAAGCAAGTAAAAGAAGCTGAGAAAAGGAATATAATTTGTATGGCTTCCCCTTATGAGAAAATTGATTCCTTACTGCTCGCCAAGATATTTTTAACCCTCTATACATTGGTAATAGATATTTAAAATACAATGGCTTTTCTACGTAAATACCTAACAAAAACTTGTTTACGCAAATTTTCAAATCAATCCAGTACAGTATATACGCGTTCAAATTAATTCAACTGCAAAATTATGCTATTTGATGGTTTTGGGCATTTTGTTTACAAACTCAGGTTTCCAGCTTCAGTGAACTAATACCAATAAATTGAGGACAAATGCAAACCCACACCCTTAGTGCTCAGCTACCAAAACATGAATGCGGAAGTAAATAGATGATCTAATTCCTCTCTGAACTCACTCATCAACCAATTGAATATCAAGAGCAAAACATATATAGTCCAACCAACAAAACAGATGCCTTGTAATTAACTCGGAAAATTTTACCTAAGAATAAATAAAATTTAGAACATTAAACATTCTGCACAAGATTAAACAAATAAATGTTACTATGTATATAAATATATAAATATATAAATATATATATATATATATATATATATCACACATCCGCCACCGATTTCCAGTTCTATTACGCCAAGACATCAAACGTAACGTGAAAATCCAACCATATATAAAAAGAGTCCCACACGGCGCTGCCAGTCCCCAACCCCTTACAAACGCGTAGGAAATTTATAGAACTGGGTTAGATAATGAAAGTGCAAAAATAACATGCCTCGGAAATCAAATATGTTTCTCTACTAACATTAAAAGTTCCACAATTGGTCCAAATTGCTGTCTTTTAATAAACTTTCTTCTGAGAGATATATTAAACAGTTACTATAATTTATTACAATTGTTTTTCGCATTTTACCATATAAACTTCAAAAAAAAATTTTAAAATTTATCAACGATTATCAAAGTTACTTGTCTTTCCATTTGCATTCAATTACATAAATCATATCTCTTTCACTCCTAACACATATAAATTTTAAAATGAGCTCACTTATTCTAACCCACCTTGTATGACACCACACAATAACTACGATGTTAAAACAGTCACTGCCTATAAACGCTCCTCCCGATGTCAGTTAGTTGTGGAAGGTTCAGTGTGGAACAAATCCTTCTTAACTGGAGAAACATTACAAGAAATACCTCCATAACGCTCAGGTAAGTGAGGTAACACGTAAAATTAAGCAAAAATGCCGTACCACTACTAACATCTTTTAAAATCGGATTTATTATATCGCTGCTTCCAAATGAAATATGGAGAGGACTTATCGGAAATACATCCCCCAGAGTACTCAACCGAAGTATCTTGGGACTTCTACTATATCTAATTTATACATCAGAGTTGCCCCTTCACCATATACTGAATTAGAGACCTTTGTAAACAGCACAACCATTTTAGCAAGTAGCGCAAATGCAACACATGCCTCAGAAAGTTCAAGACCATCTACTTCTACTACAGGAATGGTTAGAAAAATGGCGAATACATATTAATGAAACTAAGTTAGTACATGTCACATTTACGCTAAAACGAAAACAGTGCCCACCAGCCCATATTAACAATATTGTAATACCACAGGCCAACGAAGCAAGATACTTAGATCTATATCTTGACAGCAAACTAACGTGGAAGACTCATACATCTAAAAACAGAAAGTAAATGGGTCTGAAATCATAGAAAATGCACTGGTTATTTGCAAGAGGGTATCCCCTTTCACTTTCAGAATAAGGTGCTGATTTACAGAGTCGTTATTAAACCCATTTGGACATACGGCTTGGAACTATCGGGATATGAAAATAATTCAAAGGTTACAGTCGAAAGTCCTGCGAATGTTGATAGATGCGAAATTGTACGTAAGAAACTCTACACTGATGTAAAAATCCCTATCGTTAAAGAAGAAATCCTTCAACGTGCAGACAAGAAGAAGCACATGCTAACCCATTCGTTGAAGTCCTGCTTGAAGAAGAAGCAATCAGAAGATTGAAGAAGAAATTGCCTTCCTCACTTATCTATAGTCTAACAGCCAGCAAGTGAAATTTCCAGGATAATGCGGATGGGCCTAATCCCAACACATTAATGGCCTTCCAATCAGCTCATAGGATTGTGTGTAATGTATATTATTATTATGTATTACTCTATTCAGATTGTTGATTAGGTAGAGTTAAAAAAACTTTTATAAACTTTCAGACTTATTCAACTCAAATTACTTAAGTACACGTGTACAGAACAATAGAAAACAACTGCCTATCTAGGGAACGATCCCACAAAACAAATTTTAATAAATCTTTAGTAGACATATATTTTTTGCAATACAATATGGATGTAAAGGCAGAGCTTGGAATTATGATTCTAAGAAATATGTTTCACTATTTTAGTACTGAATTAGAATTTTTGTAACTTCTCTTTTGTAAGGTCAGCGCGTTAGACTTCTACGCTGAAGGTCTGGGGTTCAATTCTCAGTACGGAAAGATTTGATTTTTAACGGCCGATCTCCCTTATGAGGCAATGGCAAACCAGCGAGGTATTCTGCTTAGGAAACTTCTCTCGAGTAGAGCTGTTTACACTTCTAATGGTTCAGAGCCCACGTTAAGCTGTAGGTCCTCTTTGTCTATTGTAGCTTAAGGCGCACAACATAGGCATAGGAGAGAAGATTGCTACGCCTTATAAGAGACAAAGCATTCGAAGAATGAAAAAGTAGACTTATATGTTATTACTACAAATGGTTGGACACACGCACAATGAATGTCGCGAAACCTATAAATACTTAGAAGAGCCATACTCTATAAGATCATTCACTAAATCTTTAAATCTGTACTTTAAATTGAAATTCACGCGGTGAAAACCGAAATTAAAACTTGCAGTCAAAATTTAATTTAATTTACAAATAATTTTTCAGTGTGGCTCTATATGTTTGTAAACCCATAACAAAAGTTGCTGCCAAATTCGACAGATTTTGTGTTTTAACGTTAAATTTCAAGGAAACTATTTCTATTTGCTGTAACTTCATTTGAGTTTGCATTTTTGCTGATATATATATATATATATAT
>JABXWE010102493.1:0-12435 GCA_014611495.1 Limonius californicus
GTATTGTAATATGTAATTGTAATGTCTTCTGCTGTTATCAATTAAATAAATAAATAACCAAATAAAATTGGAAATGTAAACTGTCAGTTGTTAATGTAGGACAGTTTAAAATATTTATAATATTTACATCTTTCTAAATACAGATTAATCTAAGACAAGGGTTTCTTTGACTGATGTATTAGACATTGTCGCTTGAATTTATTTGAAACTACAGAAGCGATTTCAGTTATCACTGGGAATTGAGCTCTTATTTCAATAAACTGGTCTACCAGTCTGACGAACACATTCAGCTATGGTGAATATTTTAGCGTAGCTCATGTTTTTAGTTAACATGTCATGTTGGTACAAAGATTTTATTTAGTGGATGCCCTCCAAATTTTAGATCTTGTAACTGCTGAAAGTTGTCGATGGGCCAAACGATGCGTTTAGTGTAGTGTAAGAAATACCCCGTTGTTGTTCAATTTTTTCTTCGTCGGTGTAGTTATCCACAAACGTTTATTGAAGGAGTACAATTGAGCCGTGATACTGGTAACATATTTCTAGGATTTGTCATGTGTTGTCTTTCGTAATTTAAGTTCAATAGCTTTTTGCATTGTATTCCGTTAACTCAAACACAATAAGCCTTTTAGGCTACCTCTGCATCTGGAATCTATAATAGACGGACATTATGGAGAAAAGAAAATGATCCCGCTCTAGTTTCCGCTTTCATAATGAGTAGAAGAGGAGGAAAACCAAGCAGTGCTACCTAGTGATACCTTACGTAAACTATCCGCTGTAGAGCTACCTATCCATGTGCATCAGTAAGTATTCAATAGTATACGTTCTATTAATTTAAGTATCACCTAACAGTCTGAAACAACTACATTCAACACTTATTTGATGTTGAATTATTTTCTTTAAGCAATTTTATCTTGATTCCTTAACTAATGCGACCTCCACATCTCACCTATAAGATAAAATCATTAGTCCTTTTCGTATACTCCCAACCTTGCAACTTCTTTCCTATGTAAAACTATTCCTTCTTCCCAATCGTTTAAAATATATTTGTAAATAAATCTACTAGGGCATTCCAGTTTGCAATAACTATCTTAGTACTCAAATTGAAAAGTACCTAAATATATAAAATACTTGCACCTAGGCATATCTGTTTTGCGACTGCGAGTCATGTAGAATATTAGAATGAAAAGTTTTCTGTGGCTGACTATCTGGTCGATTCTTGTGAATTATTACTACGCCTCCACAAGTACGTTCTTATAATTCATATTGTCGTAGTTCTGAGCCCTTCTAGTGTTACAATGGTAGTGCCAATGAACTAAGTGCTGTTTGAACAAGAACTTGACGTGAAGTTTGATGCAGTATATGCAGCTCATCAATTATAGGATAGACAGCGGAAACGTTTGTAGGCAGTCATGCTAAATAAATTATAATGAGCTAGCGGAATAATTAAAGGCATACAACAACGTGAAAACCAAGTGCTGTTCAGTATTTGCTCGCATTTAATGATTAACAAATCGCGTTGAAAATTACATAAACGCTTACAATTAATGAGATTTGCTAGGAGGAACTCCGATTCAGCGGAGCATAATGAAAATTGAGATTTACAGAATTATAAACTTCCTCTTCAAGGAATTATGCTTCCCTTTTTAGCATTAAACAAAACTTCTCGAGAATTATCATCCGTTTATAATTCGGAGTTTCCCTTTCTTACTCGCGAATCTCTTCTGTAAAGGTTAAATGTAGGACTAGCTTAACGTTCAGTTAAAAGGAAGATCAATGACTGCTAATCGAAGCCCCTGAATTTTGATAATGATTTATTTAAATTGGATATGCATCATAAAATTCGAAGGAAGTTGATTTATATAACAAAATTCAGCTTGATATAATTAAAAAAAATAGATCCAAGTTGTTATAACCTCTTCCGACGATGAACTGCTTGCACCAATTTTTTGATCAAGTTTTGTTCTACAATCTGATCATTCGCTTTAATTCCATTGTATTAGCAATGGTATAGCCGCAGCTGTAATATTTTGTAGTGAAATTGCTTGACTTATTCGTCTAGGTGGTATGTTTTTGCTGTTCTTCGCCTTTCATCGCTTTTCAGGGTAATCGATATTTTTGCTTATAAAATAAGAAATGAATATTTTCTTAGACAGGATTTTGTATGTCACACGTCACTTTACCGTAGTTCTGTCATCATAATTGTTTTGTAAGAAAGGGGTAAAATGAACACTACCATTGAAATTTACCGTTAAATACGACAGGTTTATGGTTCAAACATCATGAACAAAGGAAACGTCAAACACTGGTATAGGAATTTCAGAGATGATCGAATAAACGTGCCCCACGAAGAACAAAGTGGGAAACCTTGTGTGGTCGAAGACAATCTTGTGGAAAAAGTGAACAAACAAATTTCTGAAGATCGGTGTTTTACGATTTCGGAAATGGCCGCTAATTATCCTTAACGTTCCCGTACATAACTGTATGAAATTATCTCTAACAGGCTACAGTGCCACAGAAATGGTATAAAAACCAGCAAATGGCCTCTGCACTAATCTTCCTGCATCGTTGCGAAATTGATGGCGAAGAGTATCCGAATTACATTGTGACTGGTGTTGAGACCTGGATTTCGTACATCGATATTGATATCAAGCAACAATCAATGCAGTGCAATCATAAGTCTCCCCAAAACCAGAGGATTGAAGCAAATGAAAACCGAAAGCTTATGGGTACTGTTTTTTGGGACAAAAAAGGTATTGTTCGTTGATTCTTGGAAGGCGGTTCACCAATTAATACAGCCGTGTATGGTGAAACCTTAAAAGAGTTGAGAAGGTCGATTCAGGAAAAGCCACCCCCTACAGAATGCTGACTTAACGCCGAGTACGTATAACCTCTCCCTCTATTTTAAAAATCTTGAAAAAACCTGCGACAGTTTTCTCGAAAACGTCGACCTCAAAACGGCTGTACAAAATCGTCTGTAAAAATTCAAATGAAGACGTGTAGAGAAAGAGTTTAGGAGTGTATCTACGATTTAAGCATAATGAATGTAGTGGGATTCACAACGTTTGTATATATTTTTGGTATTAATACGATGCGCCTCCTATTGGTCCGTACCAGAAACTACATGATGCATCAGGTTTAGGTAAGCATGACATTGATAAGCCCTGGCTAAAATTTGTGTATGCATTCTTCATCCATGTTTCCACCTCTTAAAATAGGTATGCACGTCATATGATCGAGTTACGCAATGTACCATTGATATATCCCACGGGCTCGATAATAACCGGAATTGTCTATGTATACAGGGTGTCAATTTAAAAACGTACAACTTGCTATGTCTCTGGACGTAAAATAGTGAATGAACTATTCTAGAAAACGTTTCTACTACTTTGAGTGGGAATCATCATGACTCATAAGGTAACCTTTCCCATTCAACCTCAACAAAAAAATATCAAATAGTAACACCCACTTTGTGATACGTGATTGAAAAGCTGTTACAAAATGGTATTCAATAGTAGAAAAAAAACATTCTGCAGTCGGTTCGGAAATATTAAAAAATGAACCTGTGGTTCTGAACCACTTATTGTAAATCAAAATTGAAAATATTAGTTTAAAATGTTCATAATGATTTCCATTATTCTATAGGCAATAATAAAAGCTACTCTCAAATTCTCTACGAACATTATGAAAGATGTGTTACGGAATAGCTCGGAGCTCCTGAACTATTCCTCGTCGCAGTTGTGCGATGCGCTGAAGGTAAGTTTTGTTGACAGCACATTTTAGCTTACCCCATAGAAAAAGTCACCATCTGGAGATCTTAAGGGCCTTCCTATTTTTTCTGAAACGAACCGAACAAAAATGTTTGCTACCAGCGAATGGCATTTTGTAAGAACTTTTTAATGAGCTGTCACAGGGTGGGTGCTGCCATTTGTAAATTTTTTGTTGGGGAACCTAGGGCTAGGGTTTGAATGGGGGAGGTTATCTTTTGAGTCATGATGATTCGCCCTCCATGTTGTAGAAACGTTTCCTAAAAAAATTCAATACCTATTTTAATACCAAATATATAATGTAGCGATTATGTTTATACTCTCTCAAACAGTTAAACTTTCGGACATTATGCTCACAATTTTTATTTTGAATCTATACTCGCATATATATTTCATGTTAAATGTAACTGTTAATGAATTTTTGGTGGCGTTTGAAGATCACGCCTCATTGATCTTGGGAACGGCCGTTCCTTTCCATGTGTTTATATTTTTGTAAAGGATCTATCCTTCACGAGTAGACCTTTTTTTTTTTAAGAATCTTGGAGATTCCCATCCCACCCAGCTTACCCCGGCCCAGCACATTTCGCGCTACTATTCACAGGTCTAACATGCCCCACCCTTGAAAAACCCCATGCCCCAGACACCACAAACACTCTGGGAAAGTGCAGTGCTCAGGATTCGAACCTGAGCGACTTTGGTAGAATAACTCCAAAGACAAGCGCTACGGCCATTACTCTACCGCGGTCCCCCACGAGTAGACCTAATTTATGAGGGCAAAGATCATAAAGTAAACACCATCTTTCATATACAATGAATGGAATTATAACACGACCACCCATTCGGTAGTTGAATTTTATATTTGCAAATTTAAAATATTTCTTTTCAGCATCTTCTTTCAGCTATTTTTTATTTCAGATAAATAGGATAATAACATGACTTCGAATTAGTTGATCTCTAGTACATAAGATATGCAATGTCAGCTGCCTTTAGCGCGGTCTATTACAGTGCTAAATGTTTGGTTTAGTTTAGTCCATAACCTTTCTAAATTTTTTTTTTTGTTGAAATAAACCCCGATGGGTTACATTCCACACATACACGTGTTATGTAAACACTAAATTATGGGAGTTATTTATTTAGTTGGTTCTTCAGATTTTTTAACAGATAATTAACTAATTTTTACGAAAATTATTATTCCAAAATTAATGGGGGCATGAAATGCGTGTTGATTCTAACAATGGGGTGCACGTGCAGTGGGTTTTCACGATCCAGCACCCGCTTTCGACCTATACAAGTAGAAGTAAGTTGTTATGAGATTATTATTCTTGATCTAAACGTCAAGAAGCACAAGTCATTTACAGGTTTCTCAACTGCGACGTAAAGTATCCTGAACTCTTCACTTGCCAGCGCTTTGAGGTATCTCAGTAGCGTACGGTTTCCCTTGACGATTGCGCTTTGAGGTATCTCAGCTGCAGCGTCAAGTTCCATTAACGATTCACCTGTCCAGCGCTGTGAGGTATCTTAGCAGCTCACGGCTTCCCTTGATGATTGCGCTTCGAGGTATCTCAGCTGCAGCATCAAGTTCCATTAACGATTCACCTGCCCAGCGCTTTGAGGTGTTTTAGCAGCTCACGGCTTCCCTTGATGATTGCACTTCGAGGTATCTCAGCTGCAGCGTCAAGTTCCATTAACGATTCACCTGCCCAGCGCTTTGAGGTATCTCAGCAGCTTACCTCCCTTGATAATTGCGCTTCGAGGTATCTCAGCTGCAACGTCAAGTTCTATTAACGACTTACCTGGCCAGCGCTTTGAAGAATCTCAGCAGCTTACGGGCCTCCCTTGATGATTGCGCTTTGAGGTATCTCAGCTGCAGCGTCAAGTTTCCTGAACCCTTCACCTGCCAGCGGCTTACGGCTTCCCCATGGGGTACAGAAGCTAATATGGAATCAGAGAATGTAAACAAAGGAATACATAGAAACACAACAAATAGGGATTGCAGAATGGACAAGAAACTTTTCCCAATTAGTTTCAGCTGAAAACCAAAGGGAAGAACAAAGGGAAGAAGATGAAATGGAACAGAACGTTATAGAAATAGAAACAACATCAGAAGAGGTAGAGCATGCAGTAAAGAAACTAAAAAATATAAAATCTCCTGGTGAAGATGGAATTACCAACGAGCTACTAAATTATGGAGGGAAAAAGCTAAATAATGAGCTAACAAAACTACTACACAGAAGATAATGAAAACGCGAAGAATGCCATTGGAGTGGAGGACAAATATATTGATACCTATATTCAAGAAAGACGACAAAAAACTGCCGAAAAATTACAGAGGGATTAATTTGCTCAAGACAACACTAAAACTAACAACCAGAATTCTAACACAAGAATTAAATAACATAATCACACTAGAAAATGCACAACAAGGATTTAGAAGCGGAAGATCTTGAACCGACGCAATAATTGTGTTACCACAAGTAATAGAAAAATCTATACATATAACAGACCTGCGTTCCTGTGCTATATAGATTTAAAAAAGCCTTTAATATGGTACAATTAAATGATATTTAAAAAATACTTGCTAATAGAGAAGTACCATAAGCAATAATAAAACTCTTCAGAGACTACACAAAGGCAACTGAATAAAAATCAGAAGCCCAGAGGGTTTTTACAAACCAATAGTAGCTGAAAAGACATCAGACAAGGTGACTCTCTAAGCCCGCTATTATTCAACATTGTCATAGACGCAATAATAAAGAAAATCAAACCGTTGCGAGGATATAGAATCGGACAAAACAAAATAAATATCATGTTATGCAGACGATGCTGTATTGGTTGCGGACGACGAAGATGGATTACAGAGATTATACTATCAGTTTAATTAAACAGGTAAGAAGTACGATATGGAAATCTCTACCAAAAAAACAAAATCGATGACAGTAACGAAAGGTGTAAACTGACGGTAGAGAACAATCCAATCAAACAAATAATGGAAATAAAGTATTTATGAGTGAAAATGACAAGCCATGGACAAAGAAATAAGGGAACAAACAATGAAAGCTGAAAGAATAGGAGTCTGCCTGAACACTACGATATGGAAAAATAAACATTTAAGATTGTAAACGAAGGCACGAATATACAAAGGAGCGGTAAGACCCATCATGACATACGCCATGGAAAGTACGGCAGAAACTGCAAAAACAATACCGCGGATGCAAGTGGTAATACTAAGAAGAATAATAGGAAAGACCAGGCGAGACGGAATACGTAACGACAACAGACAACCAGAAACATGTAAAATACTACCAATAACTGAATGGGTAAACGCAGATGACAGGAATGGGATAGCCACGTGTCAAGAATGGAAAATGAAAGATTAGTGAAGACAGTACGAGACAGACAAACCCAAGGGAGGAGAAGTGTTGCCCCAGCAGAAGATGGAAGAAAGACAGCTTGTGAATGTTATCGAAGTACCCACAATTTTCCATAAATACAAAAACAATGAAGTAGTCGCTAATTTGTACAATGGGTTGCATATTTTTAGGCTTATGTAAATCTGTCCAAGTACGTTAAAAATACATTCAAATCGTACAGTGCAAGCGAAAAATATCAAAAACGTCTAATACTGACTTTTTTCTGGGCGCTTACTTGTTATTGTTATCTTAATTATTTCTTGCCGCATCACATTTTCAAATAGCATCATTTTTATTTTGCAATTAAATTGTTTCTTAGTCTTATTCAAAACAAAACAATAATGCGCAATTACATATAACGTTTGTTCTGGATAAAAGTTGATACTACGTTAGAATTATCACAACAATAAGAAGAAAACGAACGAAAATAATAAATATGACAATTACCAAAGATATTATGTTTTGTGCGCCAGACTTTCAATTTGGGGGATGTAACTCTTGCTAGTTTGCAAACAAACAGAATGTGTTTTTGATAATGTTGCGACTAAATTAGCTTCACGTGACCATTATTCATGTTTCAAAACATTGTGTAATAATTCGTAATTCGTAATGGTTCGTAAATACTGCACAGTCTAGATATTAGAGTTCAAAAACTCGACCTAGTTGATAAACCAAGGTGCTGATTGGGAACGGTTTGTATGCTAAGGTTCGTAAATCCCTTCTATTAGGACCTAATTTCGAACTACTATTAGTTAAAAATGGTTAACAGCGGAGTTACGGACACGAATGTTAGGCGATGGCTTATATCTACTACGAGAAAACTTTAAATGTAAATACACGACGCTTCCTTCGGCTCATAACAACATCTGGTAGGGATTAAAAATGTTTAGGCGTGACGCCGGGCAGCCTATGTAATTTTTGGAATCTCGAGGATGTGTCAATAAGGGCAGTGTGGTAAAGAATGCTATTGGAGTCAGTTTAGGTATTTTGGCGTAAAAACTTAATAATACCGTCTACAAATCTACTATCTGATTGCTACGCGATTACCCTTTATGCTGAGGCAAGGTGCAATATTAGTGTTACCATTTATGTGTTTATTATATGAATATAGGCTGCCATAGGAAGCTCAGGTAATAGAGGCAATGGCGTCGCACGTATTGCACTAGTAAGGTTGTGGAATACATCCCACGAAGTGTTATATGTATTTAACCCAACGATTGCGTATTATGTACTTGATATTATAACTAATTTAAGTGCGCTGCATCCTATTATTGATATTATACAAGCTTGGTGTATCTATGTAAGTAGTTGTTGGAAGCAGTAGCGTAGTGAGTATAACTAGATATGCGATGTGTGTGTGTCCCGCTTAACCATTCTTCACCTAGCAATCATTCGGGTGGTAGTCAGCTGGCAGAGGTGGTCGCGTCGGCACCTATATGGAGTTATTATTATTATGAATGTTACATCAATGCCAGGATGGCATCGACTGCCTTTTACGCGAGAGAAATTAATTATAGTCTCCTCATCGCATTTGGGGGTTGAATGTGAATGTCTCCCCGCGATTCCTCTGAATAACAGACTGTTTGGATGAACATGGTCCAGTTTCAAACTTCCTCTGGGGGATTGATGCACCGGTAATAGTATAGTAATGAATCTATGGTTACGATTGGCGTTCGCATCGTCAGCTAGCCCCTCGACGAGCTTCAGTTCCCGTTAGAATTAACACCGAGTTGGGTGAGGGAGCAGCTTGGTGAGTAACACTGCCCAATATTAATAAGACTGAGTTTTACTATTTGTCGCATGTCACCTGCCTGCCGCCGCCAGTTAGTTCTAACCGCATCCGATGTTTGTTTACCCACGTACCTCGTAAATGAAATGCAGAAACGCTTCAACCTTAAATAATTAAGTTTTTGTACGCCCCTCGTACGACCGACCCTAAACTGTACTTAAAAATGATTCTAAGAAGCATTTTTAAAATTAAGCCGTCTGTGATTGTGATTGAAGGTAATAAATACAGTTCAAACGTATTTTCTGTATTTGACAGAGCACGCTTATTGGAAAATGTATCATATTAAAATAAAAGTAAGCCGCTATAGGGAATTTAGAGGAAACTTTTCGAATTAAACTTGTTTTCATATTAACTAACTTTCGAGCAGGAGAAAAAGACGAAGTAATCCGATAGCTGTGTTCATTTTACTGTTGTATGTTTTCCTGGATGCTTTTATTAACTGGAATAGATCAGCTTTTACAGGTGTAATGCAAAATGGGTGCAGTTTGGAATTTCTACAAGTGCCAACATTTAATAAGAACGGAAAATATTACTGCCAGCACGAGATACTTTGCCCTATTTTTCCTATTAAATTATTTCCTTGATGGGATACCGACGTTAAAGATGTAAGAAACGAGCGTCACGAATAACGCTGAAAATCAGTCCCGGACTGTTTACTTTCAGATCACGTCCTCCTTATTCAGCTTCTTTCTGAAATTAAATACTTATCCGAAAATCTAATCAAAAGGCCTTATAACTTCTTTTTTATGTATAAATTGAAATGGTAGGTAGCGTTTCTGATTACGTTCCTACGTTTGATGATATTTAATCTTTAATATCTCCCTAATGGAATCCTTACACCACCTAAAATGAACCTTATTTAGGAGTTACTTCGACAGAGAAGCACCATTGCTTCCAAATCTGGATTAGGGAATTACGAGCTTCATATTTTGAATTATTTAAGCGCCCAACAAGGTTGAGAAACACCAACTTTCCATTACCGTTAGATTAACTTTGGCAACAGATTAAAATTAATTAAGATTTCTATTAAAAATTATACACACAACAAAAACTGTGTAGAATTCTAGGTAGAATTTTACTACTAGAAGAGGCCGTCCTTTACTGGGGGTGGTTTCCCACCCCTACTTAAGTAGTTTGCTCAAGCATCTGAGGGAGCACAGTCAAGAGTAGCCACTCAGTGCTTGAGGAGTTCTAACATAGTTAATGTTAATAAATGTTATACAAACAACCGAGTGTTTCTGTTGCGTTACATTTCAATTAAACAGTTTACATCTATTGGTCCTTCGAAACAAGGCTTCGAAACCCAACACTTTGGTCCGTTCAAGCCGGATACAGCGAATTATTAAAATTATAAATCGAAGAAACAGCGCACGGAAAAACCCGAGGTAAACTTCATTATCAGCACATCAGCTGGAAGTACCTGTAATCATCACATCAGCTGCGAATACAAGGATTCCTCAGCATCATCAGCACATCAGCTGGAAATACAAGGATCCCTCAGCATCATCAGCACCATCAGCTGCCAGTTCGAGGATCCTACACACGACACCACTAGCCAATTCATCTATAATCAGCACCATTAGCTGCCTCCAAGGAAGAGCGCATCGCTATCGTATCTGGGAAACTAAGGTCAGAAATCCTCTTATTTTCCTTTTTCCCTTTAAATTTCCTTGTAACTTAAATTGAGAGAAAGTACATTTCCTTGTAAAATGGCAGAATTAGCACTACTTATTGCTAAACGCGGTCATATTAAAGCACGTTTAACAAGAACGGCAAACGCGGTCCGCGAGTTCAAACAAGGCGATAATATTTTCCAATTAAAAACAAGAGTTCCCTATTTAGAATCAATTCAAAGGGAATTCAATGATATTCAAGTAGAAATTGAAATTTTGAATCCGGATTTGGGCGGTGAGGACGAGCAGGCAAGGTTTGAAAAGTTATATTTTGATACTATTTCTCAGATTGAATCAATTTTGCACCAACACTCAGCGTCTAATAGAGTTAATGCGGCTAGTCCTTCTGGAAGTAATAGCTCGACAAATACAAGGAGCGATTTGTCAGATAAAAATTTAAAACAATTACCAACTCTAAATTTACCGCAATTTTCTGGTTTGTTTACACAATGGAGTTCGTTTTATGACACTTTTAACTCGTTAATACAACGAAATGATAGACTTAATGATTGCGAAAGATTTCATTACCTCAAATCCAGCTTAATAGGCGAGCCTCTGCGTGCAATAGAACGTTTTCCGGTATCCGAAGCTAATTATGCATCGGCTTGGGATATTCTGAAGAAACGTTATGAAAACAAAAGATTAACTGTACAAGAGCATGTGTTAGCCATTATTAAAGCGCCTATTATAAGTAAAGCATCTCACGCGTCACTTCTTCAACTTTTAGATAATTTGACGACGAATTTAGCAGCGTTAGAAATCTTTAAATTGCCCGTTGAAGCTTGGGATGCTTTGCTAGTACCTATAATAACGGAAAAATTAGATTACGTCACAAAAAATCAGTGGCAAACAACTTTAACGTCCGAAATTCCAAAATTAACAGATTTAATTAACTGCTTGGAAAAACGAGTAGAAAATCTTAGATCAGTAGACGCTCCAGTTAAATCGGTAGACACTGCAGTTAAATCGGCTAAGGAAAATTATAAAATAAACAAGCCAAATTATCAATATGATCAGAAATTTCGACAAGTGGCATACGCGACAACTAAAAAACCGCAATGCATGCAGTGTAGGAAGACATCCCATAATATATATCAATGCGTTGAATTTTTAAGATTGGCAATACCCGATCGCATTAAGCAAGTACAAAATTTTAATTTGTGCAATATTTGTTTAAAGGGTAATCACACGACTTCGGAATGTCGTTCTATCAGAATATGCCACGAATGTAAACAAAGGCATAATTCTTTGATACACTCTCGTCCGGAAGAACAGGTAAATGTAGAAATACCTCAACAGGTAAATTTGATCCAATCGAATACCGCATCCGTAAACAGTCATTGCGCTCTTAAGATAAACACGACTGTATTGTTATCAACTGCGCTAGTTTATATTAAGGATGCTAAAGGTACCTTTCACGAATGCAGAGCATTGCTTGATGCCGGTTCTCAATCGTGTTTTATTTCTAAGTTAATGATTAAAAATTTAAAATTAAAAACCAAAAACATAAATATTCCCATACTTGGAATAAATGCAAAAATGAGTACCATAACGGAATCCGCCGAAATTACAATAAATTCTCGTTACAATGGATTCCACGCAAATTTGAAATGTTTAGTAATGACCAAGATTACAGAAAATTTGCCAAATGAATCGTTTCCCATAAGTTCGTTAGAAATACCGAAAAACATAAGGTTGGCTGATCCTAAGTTTAATGTAGCCGGCAAGATTGATTTATTGTTGGGTGCGGAAATCTTCTGGCAATTATTGTGTGTCGGTCAAATGCAATCAACACCACC
>JABXWE010102494.1:0-11468 GCA_014611495.1 Limonius californicus
ATGACTTCGAATTAGTTGATCTCTAGTACATAAGATATGCAATGTCAGCTGCCTTTAGCGCGGTCTATTACAGTGCTAAATGTTTGGTTTAGTTTAGTCCATAACCTTTCTAAATTTTTTTTTTTGTTGAAATAAACCCCGATGGGTTACATTCCACACATACACGTGTTATGTAAACACTAAATTATGGGAGTTATTTATTTAGTTGGTTCTTCAGATTTTTTAACAGATAATTAACTAATTTTTACGAAAATTATTATTCCAAAATTAATGGGGGCATGAAATGCGTGTTGATTCTAACAATGGGGTGCACGTGCAGTGGGTTTTCACGATCCAGCACCCGCTTTCGACCTATACAAGTAGAAGTAAGTTGTTATGAGATTATTATTCTTGATCTAAACGTCAAGAAGCACAAGTCATTTACAGGTTTCTCAACTGCGACGTAAAGTATCCTGAACTCTTCACTTGCCAGCGCTTTGAGGTATCTCAGTAGCGTACGGTTTCCCTTGACGATTGCGCTTTGAGGTATCTCAGCTGCAGCGTCAAGTTCCATTAACGATTCACCTGTCCAGCGCTGTGAGGTATCTTAGCAGCTCACGGCTTCCCTTGATGATTGCGCTTCGAGGTATCTCAGCTGCAGCATCAAGTTCCATTAACGATTCACCTGCCCAGCGCTTTGAGGTGTTTTAGCAGCTCACGGCTTCCCTTGATGATTGCACTTCGAGGTATCTCAGCTGCAGCGTCAAGTTCCATTAACGATTCACCTGCCCAGCGCTTTGAGGTATCTCAGCAGCTTACCTCCCTTGATAATTGCGCTTCGAGGTATCTCAGCTGCAACGTCAAGTTCTATTAACGACTTACCTGGCCAGCGCTTTGAAGAATCTCAGCAGCTTACGGGCCTCCCTTGATGATTGCGCTTTGAGGTATCTCAGCTGCAGCGTCAAGTTTCCTGAACCCTTCACCTGCCAGCGGCTTACGGCTTCCCCATGGGGTACAGAAGCTAATATGGAATCAGAGAATGTAAACAAAGGAATACATAGAAACACAACAAATAGGGATTGCAGAATGGACAAGAAACTTTTCCCAATTAGTTTCAGCTGAAAACCAAAGGGAAGAACAAAGGGAAGAAGATGAAATGGAACAGAACGTTATAGAAATAGAAACAACATCAGAAGAGGTAGAGCATGCAGTAAAGAAACTAAAAAATATAAAATCTCCTGGTGAAGATGGAATTACCAACGAGCTACTAAATTATGGAGGGAAAAAGCTAAATAATGAGCTAACAAAACTACTACACAGAAGATAATGAAAACGCGAAGAATGCCATTGGAGTGGAGGACAAATATATTGATACCTATATTCAAGAAAGACGACAAAAAACTGCCGAAAAATTACAGAGGGATTAATTTGCTCAAGACAACACTAAAACTAACAACCAGAATTCTAACACAAGAATTAAATAACATAATCACACTAGAAAATGCACAACAAGGATTTAGAAGCGGAAGATCTTGAACCGACGCAATAATTGTGTTACCACAAGTAATAGAAAAATCTATACATATAACAGACCTGCGTTCCTGTGCTATATAGATTTAAAAAAGCCTTTAATATGGTACAATTAAATGATATTTAAAAAATACTTGCTAATAGAGAAGTACCATAAGCAATAATAAAACTCTTCAGAGACTACACAAAGGCAACTGAATAAAAATCAGAAGCCCAGAGGGTTTTTACAAACCAATAGTAGCTGAAAAGACATCAGACAAGGTGACTCTCTAAGCCCGCTATTATTCAACATTGTCATAGACGCAATAATAAAGAAAATCAAACCGTTGCGAGGATATAGAATCGGACAAAACAAAATAAATATCATGTTATGCAGACGATGCTGTATTGGTTGCGGACGACGAAGATGGATTACAGAGATTATACTATCAGTTTAATTAAACAGGTAAGAAGTACGATATGGAAATCTCTACCAAAAAAACAAAATCGATGACAGTAACGAAAGGTGTAAACTGACGGTAGAGAACAATCCAATCAAACAAATAATGGAAATAAAGTATTTATGAGTGAAAATGACAAGCCATGGACAAAGAAATAAGGGAACAAACAATGAAAGCTGAAAGAATAGGAGTCTGCCTGAACACTACGATATGGAAAAATAAACATTTAAGATTGTAAACGAAGGCACGAATATACAAAGGAGCGGTAAGACCCATCATGACATACGCCATGGAAAGTACGGCAGAAACTGCAAAAACAATACCGCGGATGCAAGTGGTAATACTAAGAAGAATAATAGGAAAGACCAGGCGAGACGGAATACGTAACGACAACAGACAACCAGAAACATGTAAAATACTACCAATAACTGAATGGGTAAACGCAGATGACAGGAATGGGATAGCCACGTGTCAAGAATGGAAAATGAAAGATTAGTGAAGACAGTACGAGACAGACAAACCCAAGGGAGGAGAAGTGTTGCCCCAGCAGAAGATGGAAGAAAGACAGCTTGTGAATGTTATCGAAGTACCCACAATTTTCCATAAATACAAAAACAATGAAGTAGTCGCTAATTTGTACAATGGGTTGCATATTTTTAGGCTTATGTAAATCTGTCCAAGTACGTTAAAAATACATTCAAATCGTACAGTGCAAGCGAAAAATATCAAAAACGTCTAATACTGACTTTTTTCTGGGCGCTTACTTGTTATTGTTATCTTAATTATTTCTTGCCGCATCACATTTTCAAATAGCATCATTTTTATTTTGCAATTAAATTGTTTCTTAGTCTTATTCAAAACAAAACAATAATGCGCAATTACATATAACGTTTGTTCTGGATAAAAGTTGATACTACGTTAGAATTATCACAACAATAAGAAGAAAACGAACGAAAATAATAAATATGACAATTACCAAAGATATTATGTTTTGTGCGCCAGACTTTCAATTTGGGGGATGTAACTCTTGCTAGTTTGCAAACAAACAGAATGTGTTTTTGATAATGTTGCGACTAAATTAGCTTCACGTGACCATTATTCATGTTTCAAAACATTGTGTAATAATTCGTAATTCGTAATGGTTCGTAAATACTGCACAGTCTAGATATTAGAGTTCAAAAACTCGACCTAGTTGATAAACCAAGGTGCTGATTGGGAACGGTTTGTATGCTAAGGTTCGTAAATCCCTTCTATTAGGACCTAATTTCGAACTACTATTAGTTAAAAATGGTTAACAGCGGAGTTACGGACACGAATGTTAGGCGATGGCTTATATCTACTACGAGAAAACTTTAAATGTAAATACACGACGCTTCCTTCGGCTCATAACAACATCTGGTAGGGATTAAAAATGTTTAGGCGTGACGCCGGGCAGCCTATGTAATTTTTGGAATCTCGAGGATGTGTCAATAAGGGCAGTGTGGTAAAGAATGCTATTGGAGTCAGTTTAGGTATTTTGGCGTAAAAACTTAATAATACCGTCTACAAATCTACTATCTGATTGCTACGCGATTACCCTTTATGCTGAGGCAAGGTGCAATATTAGTGTTACCATTTATGTGTTTATTATATGAATATAGGCTGCCATAGGAAGCTCAGGTAATAGAGGCAATGGCGTCGCACGTATTGCACTAGTAAGGTTGTGGAATACATCCCACGAAGTGTTATATGTATTTAACCCAACGATTGCGTATTATGTACTTGATATTATAACTAATTTAAGTGCGCTGCATCCTATTATTGATATTATACAAGCTTGGTGTATCTATGTAAGTAGTTGTTGGAAGCAGTAGCGTAGTGAGTATAACTAGATATGCGATGTGTGTGTGTCCCGCTTAACCATTCTTCACCTAGCAATCATTCGGGTGGTAGTCAGCTGGCAGAGGTGGTCGCGTCGGCACCTATATGGAGTTATTATTATTATGAATGTTACATCAATGCCAGGATGGCATCGACTGCCTTTTACGCGAGAGAAATTAATTATAGTCTCCTCATCGCATTTGGGGGTTGAATGTGAATGTCTCCCCGCGATTCCTCTGAATAACAGACTGTTTGGATGAACATGGTCCAGTTTCAAACTTCCTCTGGGGGATTGATGCACCGGTAATAGTATAGTAATGAATCTATGGTTACGATTGGCGTTCGCATCGTCAGCTAGCCCCTCGACGAGCTTCAGTTCCCGTTAGAATTAACACCGAGTTGGGTGAGGGAGCAGCTTGGTGAGTAACACTGCCCAATATTAATAAGACTGAGTTTTACTATTTGTCGCATGTCACCTGCCTGCCGCCGCCAGTTAGTTCTAACCGCATCCGATGTTTGTTTACCCACGTACCTCGTAAATGAAATGCAGAAACGCTTCAACCTTAAATAATTAAGTTTTTGTACGCCCCTCGTACGACCGACCCTAAACTGTACTTAAAAATGATTCTAAGAAGCATTTTTAAAATTAAGCCGTCTGTGATTGTGATTGAAGGTAATAAATACAGTTCAAACGTATTTTCTGTATTTGACAGAGCACGCTTATTGGAAAATGTATCATATTAAAATAAAAGTAAGCCGCTATAGGGAATTTAGAGGAAACTTTTCGAATTAAACTTGTTTTCATATTAACTAACTTTCGAGCAGGAGAAAAAGACGAAGTAATCCGATAGCTGTGTTCATTTTACTGTTGTATGTTTTCCTGGATGCTTTTATTAACTGGAATAGATCAGCTTTTACAGGTGTAATGCAAAATGGGTGCAGTTTGGAATTTCTACAAGTGCCAACATTTAATAAGAACGGAAAATATTACTGCCAGCACGAGATACTTTGCCCTATTTTTCCTATTAAATTATTTCCTTGATGGGATACCGACGTTAAAGATGTAAGAAACGAGCGTCACGAATAACGCTGAAAATCAGTCCCGGACTGTTTACTTTCAGATCACGTCCTCCTTATTCAGCTTCTTTCTGAAATTAAATACTTATCCGAAAATCTAATCAAAAGGCCTTATAACTTCTTTTTTATGTATAAATTGAAATGGTAGGTAGCGTTTCTGATTACGTTCCTACGTTTGATGATATTTAATCTTTAATATCTCCCTAATGGAATCCTTACACCACCTAAAATGAACCTTATTTAGGAGTTACTTCGACAGAGAAGCACCATTGCTTCCAAATCTGGATTAGGGAATTACGAGCTTCATATTTTGAATTATTTAAGCGCCCAACAAGGTTGAGAAACACCAACTTTCCATTACCGTTAGATTAACTTTGGCAACAGATTAAAATTAATTAAGATTTCTATTAAAAATTATACACACAACAAAAACTGTGTAGAATTCTAGGTAGAATTTTACTACTAGAAGAGGCCGTCCTTTACTGGGGGTGGTTTCCCACCCCTACTTAAGTAGTTTGCTCAAGCATCTGAGGGAGCACAGTCAAGAGTAGCCACTCAGTGCTTGAGGAGTTCTAACATAGTTAATGTTAATAAATGTTATACAAACAACCGAGTGTTTCTGTTGCGTTACATTTCAATTAAACAGTTTACATCTATTGGTCCTTCGAAACAAGGCTTCGAAACCCAACACTTTGGTCCGTTCAAGCCGGATACAGCGAATTATTAAAATTATAAATCGAAGAAACAGCGCACGGAAAAACCCGAGGTAAACTTCATTATCAGCACATCAGCTGGAAGTACCTGTAATCATCACATCAGCTGCGAATACAAGGATTCCTCAGCATCATCAGCACATCAGCTGGAAATACAAGGATCCCTCAGCATCATCAGCACCATCAGCTGCCAGTTCGAGGATCCTACACACGACACCACTAGCCAATTCATCTATAATCAGCACCATTAGCTGCCTCCAAGGAAGAGCGCATCGCTATCGTATCTGGGAAACTAAGGTCAGAAATCCTCTTATTTTCCTTTTTCCCTTTAAATTTCCTTGTAACTTAAATTGAGAGAAAGTACATTTCCTTGTAAAATGGCAGAATTAGCACTACTTATTGCTAAACGCGGTCATATTAAAGCACGTTTAACAAGAACGGCAAACGCGGTCCGCGAGTTCAAACAAGGCGATAATATTTTCCAATTAAAAACAAGAGTTCCCTATTTAGAATCAATTCAAAGGGAATTCAATGATATTCAAGTAGAAATTGAAATTTTGAATCCGGATTTGGGCGGTGAGGACGAGCAGGCAAGGTTTGAAAAGTTATATTTTGATACTATTTCTCAGATTGAATCAATTTTGCACCAACACTCAGCGTCTAATAGAGTTAATGCGGCTAGTCCTTCTGGAAGTAATAGCTCGACAAAATACAAGGAGCGATTTGTCAGATAAAAATTTAAAACAATTACCAACTCTAAATTTACCGCAATTTTCTGGTTTGTTTACACAATGGAGTTCGTTTTATGACACTTTTAACTCGTTAATACAACGAAATGATAGACTTAATGATTGCGAAAGATTTCATTACCTCAAATCCAGCTTAATAGGCGAGCCTCTGCGTGCAATAGAACGTTTTCCGGTATCCGAAGCTAATTATGCATCGGCTTGGGATATTCTGAAGAAACGTTATGAAAACAAAAGATTAACTGTACAAGAGCATGTGTTAGCCATTATTAAAGCGCCTATTATAAGTAAAGCATCTCACGCGTCACTTCTACAACTTTTAGATAATTTGACGACGAATTTAGCAGCGTTAGAAATCTTTAAATTGCCCGTTGAAGCTTGGGATGCTTTGCTAGTACCTATAATAACGGAAAAATTAGATTACGTCACAAAAAATCAGTGGCAAACAACTTTAACGTCCGAAATTCCAAAATTAACAGATTTAATTAACTGCTTGGAAAAACGAGTAGAAAATCTTAGATCAGTAGACGCTCCAGTTAAATCGGTAGACACTGCAGTTAAATCGGCTAAGAAAAATTATAAAATAAACAAGCCAAATTATCAATATGATCAGAAATTTCGACAAGTGGCATACGCGACAACTAAAAAACCGCAATGCATGCAGTGTAGGAAGACATCCCATAATATATATCAATGCGTTGAATTTTTAAGATTGGCAATACCCGATCGCATTAAGCAAGTACAAAATTTTAATTTGTGCAATATTTGTTTAAAGGGTAATCACACGACTTCGGAATGTCGTTCTATCAGAATATGCCACGAATGTAAACAAAGGCATAATTCTTTGATACACTCTCGTCCGGAAGAACAGGTAAATGTAGAAATACCTCAACAGGTAAATTTGATCCAATCGAATACCGCATCCGTAAACAGTCATTGCGCTCTTAAGATAAACACGACTGTATTGTTATCAACTGCGCTAGTTTATATTAAGGATGCTAAAGGTACATTCCACGAATGCAGAGCGCTGCTTGATGCCGGTTCTCAATCGTGTTTTATTTCAAAGTTAATGATTAAAAATTTAAAATTAAAAACTAGAAACATAAATATTCCCATACTTGGAATAAATGCAAAAATGAGTACCATAACGGAATCCGCCGAAATTACAATAAATTCTCGTTACAATGGATTCCACGCAAATTTGAAATGTTTAGTAATGACCAAGATTACAGAAAATTTGCCAAATGAATCGTTTCCCATAAGTTCGTTAGAAATACCGAAAAACATAAGGTTGGCTGATCCTAAGTTTAATGTAGCCGGCAAGATTGATTTATTGTTGGGTGCGGAAATCTTCTGGCAATTATTGTGTGTCGGTCAAATGCAATCAACACCACCGGGGCCCATTTTTCAGAAATCTCATCTGGGGTGGATTATTGGCGGTACCATAAACATTCCTAATGGATCGTCGGCACGTTGCAATTTGGCCAGCATAAGCCAGCTAGACAACGGTTTAAGAAAATTTTGGGAACTTGAGCAGCATGCAGACGACCATAAAATATTAACCCGAGAAGAAAGAAATTGCCAAATGCATTTTAAAGAAACGATGTCCAGATGTGCTAACGGCAGATTTATGGCCAAACTTCCTTTTAAAGACGATTCGGTGAATTTGGGTTTTTCTTATGAAATGGCGTTGAAAAGATTTTATAATATAGAAAGAAAATTAAATAACAAAACCCAATTTAGGAACGAATACGTAAAATTTATGAGCGAATATCTCAACTTAGGTCATATGGAAGCTGTTCCCTTACAAGAGGTAGACGCGCCAAGTTGTTATTTGCCCCATCATGCGGTAATGAAAGAATCTAGCACCACTACCAAATTAAGAGTAGTATTCGATGCCAGTTCGAAAACGTCAAACGGTTTAAGTTTGAATGACAATTTGTTATGTGGCCCGGTGGTCCAGCAAGACCTATTTTCTATATTGACTCGATTCCGGACACACCAATATGCTTTAAATGGGGACATTGCAAAAATGTATCGCCAAATTAAAATACATCCAAACCATATCAATTACCAGAGAATTTTATGGCGTCAATATCCGGAAGACCCTATACAAATCTACCGATTATCCACTCTTACCTACGGCACGAAACCCGCTAGCTTTATCGCTACACAGTGTTTAAACGAACTAGCCACTCAAAACCAAGATAAATTTCCGCTAAGCAGTAAAATAATAGCGCGAGATTTCTACATGGATGATTTACTTACTGGCGCCGATTCAACAACTGAATTAATTAAGATAAAAAAAGAGATAACAACAATTTTAGCTCAAGGAGGATTCGAATTAACGAAATTTGCATCTAATCAATTAAAAATTTTGCAGGACGTCGCCGAATCGCCACTGGATGCGAATGTAAATTTAAATAAAAACGGGGATACTAAAACTTTAGGCCTTTTGTGGAATTGTACGGATGACGTATTAAAATATGAAGTTAATGTAAATAAGATTCCGAATAAAGTGACTAAAGATCAATTTTATCAACCGTGGCACAAATTTTCGATCCGTTAGGTTTATTAGGACCAGTTACCATGCAGGCTAAAGTCATAATACAGCAGTTATGGCTGTTAAAATTAGGTTGGGATGAGTCCGTACCGATGTCAATTCATTCTACTTGGATAAAATTTTTAAGTCAGTTAACCTGCTTAAACAATGTTAGAATCGAACGTAAGGTTATTTCGTTATTTCCCGTAAACGCGATAGAATTGCATGGATTTTGCGACGCCTCGCAAAAAGGTTACGGAGCTGCAATTTATATAAAATGCAAGGATAATCATAAGAATTATTCCACACAGCTGCTTGGTGCGAAATCTCGTGTTGCACCCATAAAGATGGTGACAATACCGAGACTAGAATTATGCGCTGCATTGTTATTAACAAAATTGGTTAATTCAGTCTGTCAAACACTTGACTTAAATTTTTCCAAAATATTTTTGTGGACTGATTCTACAATAGTGTTAGCATGGCTAACGTCATATTCACAATCATTAAATACGTTCGTAGCTAATCGGGTAGCCCAAATACAGGAACTGACCTCGATAACCAATTGGCGTCATGTTAGTTCCCAAGAAAATCCAGCTGACATTATAAGCAGGGGGTTATTACCCAACGAATTAATTCAAGCGGACCTTTGGTTCCAAGGCCCGGCTTGGCTAAAAAATAACGAACTACCGCAATCAAATTTTGATGCAAATACGGTAGAAATAATAGAAAAACGCAAGATAGTGCTGTTAACCAATAAAATCCCGAATGACGAATTGCCATTGTTTACGAAATATTCAAAATTATCAAAATTACAGCACGTAACGGCTTATTGTCTAAGATTTGTCAATAATTGCAGAAACAAAACAAATAAAACTGTTGGAAATTTGTCGTTGTGCGAATTGCAAACTGCTATACATACATTAATCCGTAGTTTACAACAACGGGAATTTCCCAATGAGTTAAAGAAATTAAAGAAAGGCGAACTATTAGACAAACAAAGTCAACTAATTAATTTAAATCCGTTTATAGACGAAAGTGGATTATTAAGGGTAGGCGGTCGTTTGAGAAATGCGTCGGTTGCTATGGATAAAAAACACCCAATTATTTTACCAAAAAGACATTATATAACAAAATTGATTATCATACAAGAACACGAGCGTCAATTGCATTCGGGTGCTCAAGCAACATTATCTGCTTTGCGACAAAATTATTGGATCATAAATGCTCGCAGTGCAATAAGATTGATTTTACATAAATGTATACGATGTTATCGCGTACGTCCACAGACTGTAGTACAGAAGATGGGCGATTTACCTAAAGATAGATTAAGATTAACACGTCCCTTTTTGACAACCGGCATAGATTATGCTGGGCCAATTTTAATTAAAGAAGGTCGCGGAAGAAGTAAACGCAGTAGCAAAGTTTATATCGCTTTATTTATATGCTTCTCAACCAAGGCAGTTCATTTGGAGCTGGTAGGAGATCTCACGACAGAGTCATTTTTGCATGCATTGAAAAGATTTGTAGCTAGACGCGTATGCGTGTCATGTATATATTCAGATAACGCGACAAATTTTGTAGGGGCGAAGCGCGAATTAGAAGAATTAGCCCACCTGTTCAAGGACTCAAAATTTCAGAAAAGTTTAAATACAGCCTTAGAACCGATGAATATAACATGGAAATTCATCCCGCCGCGATCGCCAAACATGGGCGGCCTGTGGGAAGTTAACGTGAAGGCGGTTAAATTTCATCTCAGGCGAATTCTAGGTAATGCACTCTTGACTTATGAGGAAATATACTCGCTTTTAACCCAAATTGAAGCATGCTTAAATTCCCGACCCCTCACCCCACTGACCTCAGATCCCAATGACCTGGTCGCGCTCACTCCTGGACATTTTTTAATCGGGGAACCGCTGACAGCCTTAGTGGAACCCGATCTCTCAGAAATCAAATTAAATCGCTTGTCACGTTGGCAATATGTCGAACGAGTGCGACAACACTTTTGGAAAAGATGGCACCGAGAGTACTTGGTACAGATGCAAGGACGCACCAAGTGGCAACAAGGCACGCAGCAGCGTCTTCAAGTTGGTGAAATGGTGGTCCTCGTCGAAGACGGTGTCCCGCCGCAGCAATGGCTCCTGGGCAGGATCAGTGAGGTTCACCCCGGTGCGGATAATGTAATACGTGTGGTGACAGTGAAAACAATTCGCGGGCTATTTAAGCTTCTGTGAATCGTTTGTGTTTGTTGCCAATCAATGACTAATAACAGACAAATATTTGATTTAATTAGAACATTAGTGTTTTGTTTATGTATTAGTATGTGTATGTATTAGATTTAAGAATTTTATTGTTGGCAACTATTGTAATAAGCATAATTAATTTAAAACCTACAGGTTTTCAAAGGGGGCGGTATGTAGAATTCTAGGTAGAATTTTACTACTAGAAGAGGCCGTCCTTTACTGGGGGTGGTTTCCCACCCCTACTTAAGTAGTTTGCTCAAGCATCTGAGGGAGCACAGTCACGAGTAGCCACTCAGTGCTTGAGGAGTTCTAACGTAGTTAATGTTAATAAATGTTATACA
>JABXWE010102495.1:0-36769 GCA_014611495.1 Limonius californicus
GATAATGTAATACGTGTGGTGACAGTGAAAACAGTTCGCGGGCTATTTAAGCGTTCTGTGAATCGTTTGTGTTTGTTGCCAATCAATGACTAATAACAGACAAATATTTGATTTTAATTAGAACATTAATGTTTTGTTTATGTATTAGTATGTGTATGTATTAGATTTAAGAATTTTATTGTTGGCAACTATTGTAATAAGCATAATTAATTTAAAACCTACAGGTTTTCAAAGGGGGCGGTATGTAGAATTCTAGGTAGAATTTTACTACTAGAAGAGGCCGTCCTTTACTGGGGGTGGTTTCCCACCCCTACTTAAGTAGTTTGCTCAAGCATCTGAGGGAGCACAGTCACGAGTAGCCACTCAGTGCTTGAGGAGTTCTAACGTAGTTAATGTTAATAAATGTTATACCTACAAACAACCGAGTGTTTCTGTTGCGTTACATTTCAATTAAACAGTTTACATCTATTGGTCCTTCGAAACAAGGCTTCGAAACCCAACAATCTGGTTGAGTAGCATAGATATTAATTTTTATGCGACTCCACAGAAAGAAATCTAGTGGAATGAGATCAGGTAACTTGGGTGGCCATTCCACAAGACCTCTTCTACCGAGCCATCGTCCTGGATATCTGTTATTCAGAAACGGTCTACTGAAAGAATAATTTATGTTCGATAAGATTCTTGTCATATGAATCATAAGATTACTGTGTTGATAATGTTTACTTTTGCAACGCGAGAGTACGCCGACGTCCATTACATGTACGGTTTCTGTGATGGAAACTCAGTAACAGCTGCTGGAGAATATGGATTGAGATTTCCAAATCGGCGACTACCAGACCGAAGAGTTTGCCAACGAGTGTACAACCACTTACGTGAACACGGAACTTTCTCGAAACTGTCGACTGAGCGTTCAATACAGCAAGTACTAGACAATGGGGACAACATACTGCGAGAAATTGATAATAATCCCAGCACCTCTGTTCGTCGTATATCTGCAAAAGTTAATGTCCCACGAATGCGAGTTTGGAGAACATTAAAACCTCATGGTTTATATCCATTGCATATTCAGCGTGTTCAAGCCCTCTTTCCTACATATTTTGCTAGTCGTATGAAATTTTGCCGCTGGATCATTCAAAATTGGTACCTACGTAATAGAATTTTATTCACGAATGAGACAATAGTTACAATGTATGGATAAATGAACAGAAAGAACAGCCACTCTTGGGATATGAAGAATCCACACGAAATCACGGTGTCAAATTATCAACATAGGTTAATATCTTGTGTGGAATTATTAATAAGATGCTCATTGGTCCATTCGTTTTTGAGAACCATTTAATCGCCGACAGATATTTAAATTTTCTAGATCATTTGGGAGGATTGTTAGATGTCTCTCTGGCGATCGGACACGGTATATGGTACCAGCACGATAGTGCAGCTGCATATGTGTAAGACAATATTTGAATCAACGGTTTGAAAAACGTGTAATTGGTAGAGAATAACAGCTACCGTGGCCCTCAAAATCTCCGGACATAACTTGTTTAGATTATTATTTGTGGGGTATATGAGAGATATCGTATACCAAACACCATCAGAGACTGTTGAAGATTTTAGGAGACGCATTTTTGAGGCAGCAAAACTAATTCGGAAGAACAATGATGTGTTACGTAGGGCAACCAGATCTCATTTAAGAAAAGCCAGAATATGTCTCAAGAGCAACAATGGCTATATTAAACAATCTTTATAGTAAATTTAAACTGAAATATAAGTAAATATTGGCTCTCCAGAAATTGTAATTATTTAATATATAATAATTTAACACTCTGTATTTTGAAAACGGTTTACTTTAGGACATAACTTTATTAGAATTTTTAACTATATTTGGTCTAAAGATTACGTACACGAAGTAGTGACCTCACGTCGCGAGACACCCTCTATATTCATATCAAGTTTTCATCATTTTAATGTTAGATGAAATTAATTTATTAACTTAGTTTGGAAGGACATGAATAAATCTGATGTAACCCTATTCTACTGCTCTAGACATTTCTTTCGAACAAACAATTTTGTTGTTTGATCGATACGTCCCCAGTATTTTTTATTTTAATAACTTGGAACAATAATTGTCCCTTTTTCGTATTAAAAAGTTAACTGAAAAACTTCAGTTAGACATTCATATGTTAAGTCCATTCGCAGTTTGTTTTTAATTTATGGAAATATCGCAAAAATAATTAATAAAAAATCCCGTGTATTAAATAATCTTATAATTTGGTGCCAAAATCTGTTATGTTCATTTGAATTTGCCACTTCATCTGAATTAAACTCGTATTTTAATTGCCTTAAATCGATCGCTAGATTATTTTCTTTTAAGATTGAGTTATGGAGACCACTTTCGCAAAGCCTTTGAAAGTTCCCTTTGTAGGCTAGATGTGCCGATCAAAAACAATTCTCGGAAGTCGCACGTGTTATTTCGTTCCAGAATTGTGGCACCATATTTTGCAATGTGGTGTAATCTTTTTGGGCAATGCAGGTTCGGGTTGCGTTTCCTCGGCAGTCGGCTTAACATCTTCATTCGGCCCTGTGCTGCGATAAGCGCCGTAATCAAGTACTGCAGGGGCGGTTTGGGTTTTCGAGGGGTGTCCATCGCGTGAATTTCGTAACGCTGTTTTCACCGTGGGCTGAACGGAACTATCGACAAGTGTCGGATTTAAAGAAACACGCTGGAATTTTATCCCTGGAAAGACAATTTATTGTGAAATTGCCGATAGCCTTTGGCGGATTAATATCGAGCCCATTTCCTGTGCCTCTGGTTGTGCCACTGTTGCGAGAAACGCAATGAAGTTTTGGCCCTTAATGTTGACTCCATTCGATCCAGTCTTTAGGGGTGTGCCCGTGGATTTTCCTGCTTCTTAAGAACACAAGAACACCCCAAAATTGTGCCTGCCTCTCTCGACTCCATTTACCGAAAGTCAAGGTAAAAGAACTAGTTTTTGTGTTGTGAAAAACCTTTTACGCGTTTGACTTTCAAAATTCAAGGGATTGAACCCTTTTTTTTATGCGTCAAAAAGCGACCTGCAGTCGTCGTTGGCCTTTTTTTTTACTGTTAATTGTAAAAAGTAATTACATATTGTATTATTCTTGTAAACTCAGACGCCACTGCCCACGTAGATTTGTTTAAAGAATTTAAATGCCGTGTGGACTAAATTATAGTACGAAATAATACAGAGGTATAATAACAGCACGATTGGATGTAATGACTATTTCTATACTTGAATACTTGCAAAATACTGATCGACCAACTCAGCTGGTATTTATGTTTAAACTACTTTCTGGAGCTTCCAGACGTGTTACCATAACTGCTAGTGATAGTGATATTTGTTGGCAAAGAATTACTCAGATAAATAGTAGTAGCTGTTAATTTTAGATTTAGACCTTTATGATTTTAACAAGTCAGAAATGATTTACAAATATAGGTTATTTATTATATTTTATTTTTATCGTCCAGTTTTGCCTTCTGAAGTTGCATATCGAACCTAGGGACTGAGCCAGGCTATAGTAATTGTTTGCATAGCAGGTCGTAGACTATTTACTACTATGTTTCCTTCTAAGACGTGAACTCCCCTTACCGTTGTCCTCTTATGCATTCGTTAACCGACGACAGTACTTGGTAATATTTGTACTGAATCCAACGTCATTGTTGAAAAAGGATATTCGATATTTATTATTTATTTATCGTGTGGTATATTATTAACATCACAACTTTGTATTTTGAACCATAGTTATGTCGCCAACCAGGAGATTCATAGGAATTATCTGGTCGCGCCACGATATTTAGTTGTTTATGTTTTATAAGTAAAAGTGTACCAGGTCATCGATTAAAAATGAATTTGAAATAGCCTTATTTTGACATGAAAGCGTTTCTCTCTTGTTATCCCTAGTGAAGTAAAATTTAATTAAAAAATTTGGATTTTCACTTGAACACGAAATTTCAATTTTCAATCGTATGAGTTTGAAGATTAACTTCAAATGCATTTTTTTCTATAGTTTCCCGGTTTAGTTTACAGTGAAATATTCTAAATTAGTGCACAGGTTAGTAAAGTAACAAACCGACATGATTCGTCAGGCATTATATCCACGAACAAAGTCTATATTAATGTAGGTACGACAGCTCTTTGTTACAAAGTTTAGTCTTCAGACTTCTTAAATTCACGTTATTCACTCCCATAACTTCTGCAGTAGCTACAATCATAATTTAAAGTTTTATTGGCTGATACCACTGGCCCAACTTAATGTAATGTTCATCCTTAATTTCGTTTGAATAAGGCATTCCAAGCAAGTTTAATACGAAAGTAAAGTGTTAGCGGTAATACTTTCTGCAGTATCTTTTACATTGTTGCATTTTATATGTTGTCTTAATTATGTTGTCGTTAACTCTCTTATTTAATGTAACATCTAGTAACTGTACAAAAACGGTAGCGAGTAAATAACAATTACGACGGAAGCGATTATATTACAAAATTATTTTAACTTTTTTCGTTTTTCTCTTTCGTTGGCTTCCGATTTTTACGCTTACTGCTTGTGATATTTACCTATACAGTTAATCCCCTATCCCTTCCACCTTTCTCAGCCCGTGGCGGCTAAGACCTACTGCTAGAAACGAGAATTCCTACATATTATGGCGTAGTAAACGATTTAAACTCATTATATTATTATTTAAAAAAATGGTTCTTATGCTGACAGTTTAGCTATTAATGAGATATTTTTTAAAATGTAAGTACGCACCTGTTACTGTTACGTGTGTAGAGGCAGAGTAGTTTTACTAATTTTTAAAATATATTATACTTCAGGCTGTAAATTAGAAACACGTTTAGTTAGTAGTTGTAACGTTTTTTAAGTAACTAATGTTAACTATATTTTTGTAATATTTCGTTGGTTACCGTTGTAATACAAAACTTAGGAAACAAGTTCTTATTTATGAACTAATAATTTCTAGAGTTTAGAAAAACTTCTAACACTAATGTGTCTACTCTATCAATGGCATTCGCAATTTAAGGTTTTTCTGTTTTTTTAGTTTATTTATTTCAGTAACCCTTTGTAATTTTTGTTTTGCGGTTATGTATTCTGCATACAATAATCCATTTAAAAAGTGTGCCGGTGAAAGTCGTTTGTGAGGCAAAATTTTTGTGAAATAATGAGTTACTGTGGAAGTTTGGAAATATAATATTCATGTCCATATCATAATAGGGACTAAATTACTTTTATTTTCGTGTTAGTACATTTGCGTTAAAGCAATTGTCCTGCTAACTTTCCTTTATACCAATGTGCTATACATAATTTGTTAATAAAGCGATTTCGCCCGTGTTGCTACGTGAGTTCTCGGCCAATTCAGTCAATTTTGATAAAACGATGTGAATAAAAAGATACAAATTGTTTAAGGATGTAAATGTTCTACGTTTAATTAAATCATAGTAAAGGTTCTAAAGTAATTCTAAGCTTACCTGATTGTGATACCTTAGGTAACACTGGAATTAATAAATTTCGTGTGTTAAGTAACATGCCAATAGCCTATACGCAGAGAAAGAAGAGAACCTGATGCACTTTTTCAACTTGCATCTTGAAGACCAATTCTTTTATTCGGTTGACAACAAACACTACATAATTTACTCTTTGAGGCTTTCGCGGTGTCTCGAACTGTCAATATTACAATTTACTTTCGGCTTAGACCGCGTCGTCATTTGGGAACTACACCCAGCATTATCAGGTAAGGTCCGACCTGTAGCTTGTCTGCCTTTGCAAGCATTTGCTCTAGAAGTTTGAGCAATATTTGTTCGTAGGCCCTGCCTGCCTAAACAGGGCCGTGTGCTTATATTATTCAAACCTTGGGGCGGACAAGGATTTGATCTTGATGTATTTTGTTTGCCAGGACAATAATACTTAATCGGCTTACGCCTGTTAGCTATTTGTGAACCCATACAAACTAACGTTTCGCAAGACATTGCAGCTTGCATCTTCAGAGCGAATAGAACACTGAGCTACAGGTCGGTCTTTACCTGATAATGCTGGGTGTACTTAGTTCCCAAATGACGACGCGGTCTAAGCCGAAAGTAAATTGTAATATTGAGACTACATAATTTACTTAATAATGAAATTATTAAACGATAATCACGAAAACCTAAGAAGTGGGTTTGAATATTTAGTTTTTGACGGGGAACTATAAAATTCTTGTGGAACGGCAAAATCTTCGAAGACCACGAGTTTATGATTTATAAGATACGATATCCAGCACTATAAATGTTTTAACCAATACTCCAGTTACATCTTTGGGTGCGAATAGAGCATTTAAGTGTATTCAGTTTAAGTGACAAACGACAATTATTTGTGGTTAATAAGCGGGAAACTTATTTTATAATTACAAATACACACATTTATTTTAATGAACAATTTATAAGTTTCACTACTGAAGAGCAGATAGGATTATTCTAAAACGATTTCCTTGTAATATTTTAAAATAAGTAACGTTTAATCGTCTGTATTTTTAAACGGATTGTGAATTTTTTGCATATAGTGTGCAGAAACTAATCTACCTTATTGTATATTTTATTTATTTTGTTTGCGGTATCATACTGGTTGTTAGAATAATTAAGCCACTCCTGATATGCATAATATTTTAAGCTTCATCAGCTTTCATATTTCAAGAAGAACATGTTGAATATTTTTAGGCTATTAAAACCTGTATTCAATTCTGACTTTATTCATATTAACTTTAAAACTTTGATGCTGTACAAACTGTATAAACCTACAATAAGAATGTTTTTATGGTAACGTTTAAATATTTTGCCTTTTTGATTTAATTTCATGTTTATATTTGTATTTTCTATTTGAAAGAGTGAGCTCTAGGACACGGTTTTCCAAGCATCTCTATGCACTTAAGCCACATTTGGGCCATTGTACTGGCAAACTATAAATTTTGACTATCTGAGGTAGTTCCAACCCCAGTAGTGATTGTTAACGTGTGACATGAGACCTACAGCTTTACCTCTTATCAGACAAAAGACTCAATTTCAGATTATTTCCTTCCAAAAAAATCTCACCGACTTCAGTCAGAATCGAACCTGGGTCTCTTGGATCCACACGCAAGTGCGTTAACCACTAGACCCTCGAGACCGGCAATATCTTGTTTACTTAACGGGTATTTAATAATTTTTGTAGTCCAGCGTGGCTGTGGATTTTTTTTTTTTTTCAGGACTTCATGTCTTCTGCTATGTTACCTAAAGCCTTTAAACATAGCGTGATTTAATTTTGTTACTCCTCCGACCCAAGGTTTGCTTACTACGGGAACGTTCAGCGCCCCTCAGGTCGGATTCGTTTTTCCTAAACTTGTCCTTTTTTTCTACTTTTTCTCTTTTCGAATATTTTCTTATTCTACTAACATGCGTTGCTTTCCTACACCTTTTTACAATTTCTACTATTTACCCTATGCTAACCCCTACAAATTACAGTGCTAAAACTACTCTATTACTACAATCTACTCTACTTTTACTAAAGGTACTATTCACTACATGCTAAGTGCTACATCACTTCTACTTTCATGCTTTCTACTTTCCATTTTATTAGTCATGCACACATGCATCCTCTTACTCTTGTCACGTCCGGTTCTTCTTCTTCTTCTACTTCTATTTGTCGTATCCGTATTTTGTCTTCTGCCTTCTTCTTTTATGCTCTCGGCCATTGTTATTTTGCAATAGCAAGGCGAGAGCATTCTGCTCTTCCTTCCTAAACTGTTTAGCACGCCAAACAGCTGCGGATCGTTCAGCATCCCGTGTACGTCGTGGTCTTGTAACGTTGCCCGTTCTTGTTGTAATTCTTCCGCTGTGTTGGGACATTGAAACACCACGTGTTCCGGTGTCCCAATTTCCCCACACAGGCATCGGTCGTCCTCTTTGAGATTAAATCTTTGGAGGTATGTGGGGTAGGGTCCATGCCCGCTTAAAAAGTGGACAAGTCCCCTACTCGGTGTAAAATGATCGGTTAATTGTCTGTTTTCTATGTTTGGGATGAGTTGGTGTGTTCTTCTTCCAACTTCTGCATTATCCCACTGGTTTTGCCATTGCCTCTGAAAGTGGTTGGCAATGTCTCTTTTTGTTTCTATTCTATCATTTGTCGCTAGGACTCTCTCCTTCCTTTGGTGATTGCCTTTCTTCAGCCAGTATGTTGCGGCTCTCTTCCTTATTATTAAGTCCAGAGGACAGATCCCAGTTATGGCACACAGTGCATCCAGCGCCTGTGAGCCTGACTAGGATCCCCCTCTGGGCACTTCGTATTTTCTGCTTTGGTTTCACCATCAGAAGCCTGTCCGCCCATATACTGGCCGCATAAGACGTTATGCTCGCCATTATGCTGCCGAAGTACAGTTGGACGGTACCTAGCGGGATCTTGTATTCCCTCTTCGCTATCCTTGCAATTTTGTTCATGATAGACTTGGCCTTGTTTGTTGTCTGGTCTATGTGGCAGTTGTAGTTTCTCTTCTCATCTAAGTGAATGCCCAGGTATTTGGTCGTCTGTTTTCTTGATATTCGCCTCCCACCTATGTTAATTAGGGGGTTCCTTTGTAGGTTCCCCTTAATCAGCGCATAGGTGGTCTTCTTCTCCGAGATGGCAAGTTTATTTTTCTTGCACCAGTCGTTTAGGTTCCTCAGGGCATTGTTGGCTTTAAGTTCCAACTGCTGCCTCGAGTTCCCTTCAACGACCAGTAGTAAATCGTCCGCATACGCGGTCGCGGATCTAACCTCCCGGTTCTCGTCAAGGACGCCCAACAGTTCTTCCATAATAAGGTCCCAGAAAATGGGGCCAAATATGGAACCCTGAGGGCATCCCTTCGTGATCCGTTTGGTTAGCGTGTTGCTTGGGCTTAGCATTTCGACCCAGCGATCTTGGCAGTAGTTCTTTACCATTTTATACATGTCATTAGGGCAGTTGATGTCCCTTAGCCTTTTATACAGCGCTGGCCACCAGAGGTTGTCGAAGGCTCCAGATATGTCCACGAAAATCGTAATCACATATCTGGAATCTGCGGCCTCCACCTGTTCCAGCGCTGCATTGATTGCATCTTCAGTGGATCTCCCCTTCCTATAGCCATACTGGTTAGGACGCATGCCTTGCAGCTCTCTGTGTTCTTGGAGCCTGTTGCACACAAGCCTCTCCAGTATTTTGCCCAAAACATTTATTAGGCAAATGGGTCTATAGGATTTGGGATCCTCTGGGTCTTTGTCTTCGCTCTTTTTAATAATGGTGACGTCAGCCCTCTTCCATATCTTCGGAAATTTCCCGTTCCTCAGACACGTGTTATACAGTGTCGTGAGTCCCGGTACTATTTCCGCCGATATGTACTGCAGGACTTCCGCCTTTATACCATCAGGGCCAGGGGCCTTGTTCTTTTTGGCGCATTTAATTGTATGTGCCACTTCTTGTGTTGTAAATGGTCTCGTCTGTTCGTTGTTATTTGTCATGAGTGTCACGTCTTGTCTCATTCTGGTTTGTTCTTCGTTTTCGTGCAGGTTATCGTCGTCTGGGAGCAGTATTCGTAGTAGCGCTTCCGCTGAGTCTTTCCAGTTTTTCGTGTAGTTGTTGTCGTCTATTTTCAGCGTGGAGAATACCGTTGGACTCCTGATCTTGTTGGAGACCAATTTATACGGCATTCCCCATGCGTCTAGTTCAAGGTTTTCTTTCACGAATCTGTCCCAGCTAGTCATTTTGGTTTCATATATTTCCTGAGCGTATTGTTGTTTTAGTCTTCGATAGGTGGCGAGGTGAAGTTGCCTTTCCTCGTCAACTATCGAGTGTTGATAAGTCCGTCTCGCTCGTCTTACTCTTTGTCTTAGTCTCGTCAGGCTCTCGCTCCACTGCCTGTTTCTGACCGTGGAATGGGAGTCTGTGCGAGGTATGGAATTGTACATTGCGTCCTTTATGTTTTTTGTTATTCGTTTGGCACTTTCGTGTACGCTTTCGTGTTCGTCTATTGTTATGTTTGCTCTTTGTATTTCTTGTCTTAGTCTTTCCCAATTTGCTTTCCGTAAGTTGTATTTGCGTCTGCAGTTTTCTCGCTCTACCTCGTCATGTGCTTGTTTGTTTAATTGCATAAGTATGAGGTTGTGGTCGCTCGTGGTCAAATTTGCCTTGACTTCCCAGTTTGTAACTCTGTTGAATGCTGCTCCATTCACCAGAGTTACATCTATGTTAGTGGACGCCCCTGCCCTACCTTGGTAGGTTGGGGGGTTTCGTGGCTTGTTTACGATTTCTAGTTGAAGCTCATTGACCATTTGCTCCACAACCTCCCCTCTTTCATCGGTAGTTCTACTATACCAGAGACCAGACTTTGCGTTCATGTCGGCCATTACTAGCAAACTCTCGTCTCGGTATTCGCGCGCTACTCGTTTGGTTTTTTCTACGTGTATTGCGATTTCTTCCGCGAACTGGTAGTATTGATTTACCAGGATCCAACTTCCTGCTTTAGTTTGAGCTTCCACACACACGCAGTGTTCGTCGCTTAGACGCCCACACATCGTAGTCATGATGCTGCGGTCAAACACAACGACTGCCGCCATTGGGTTTGGCCCCACCATCATGACCTGAGATGTGATTGGCATTCCCAGCAATTTCCCTCCACGTGTGTACGGTTCCTGAATACAAATTATGTCAAGCCCTTCTTCTTCCGCGACTTTTCGTATTTCGCTCATCACGGTCGAGCTCCTCATCGCGTTGATTTGCGCTATCTTAATTGCCGCCATTTACGCGTACCTAACGTGTAATTGGCTTGCTGGCCAGGTTTGTTTTGGGTCAAAAGTAACTCGACCGTGACTCATTGCGAGTTGTTTATATACCTCATCTAATTCCCACTTTTCTTGTCGTCTGCTAAAGACTTGATCAACCAAAAGTTTCAGTTCAATCGCATTTGTTGGTAAATTTGCGCTTCGGAGTTGGATCCTGTCTACCGCTTCTAGTGTAGGAAATGTGACAGTTTTCCCTTTTGGGTGCAAACTTCGTACTAGGTGCCTAAAAGCTGTTGTCAAAATGCGCTCCTCCTCCAACCTCGAGAGGCGCATGTTGACTTCAAAGTTTTCGTACATTACCCTATGTATGTCCGTATTTTGTTTTATCTCTTTTACAATCTTATCTGCGTTTACTTCCTCGACAAAAACCGTACCTTTCTCTTCTATTTTTGTTTTGTTTTCTGTACATTTTATTCCCTTTTTACGAGTCACCTTTCCCTGTATGTAGGAAAGGCATCTCGTCCCCATACCCCCTTTTGCCGGTACCGGTTTTGTGTCGTTGATAGTCTGTACAATGTTGTCGTTATATACATTATCGCTACTATTTACACTATTGTTTATTGTATCGTTATATCTAGTGCTACTTACCTCCTCTACTTGTGTTTTTTCTATGTCTAGATTTGTACTTACCTGTGTCTGTATTCGTGCTTCGTCGTCTATAGGTTCCGTCTGGGTCCCTATTTCTCTCTTCTCCTTTACACTTTGTCTTTGTCTGTGTAAAGCTGCTCTTACTCGATCTCTTATGATTCTTGATGGTGGTTTCTTTTTACGTTTTGTCTTTTGTTCTTCTTGTTGTTTGTCAACGTTAGTGTTTGATAGTCTATAGATTATGAACTTACAGTCCATAATCTATTTTCCCTACCAATCTTTCCATCAACATTTTATGTGTCTGACAATCTTTACCTTTGCTAGAGCACTTCTTCTTTCTTCTTAGGCATGGAATGCATACCGGTGGGCCCTCTTTTTTACACTCCTCTCTCTTATGGTTATCACCACAGTGACTGCAGTGTTGGCCCTCGGCCTTGCAGTGTTTAGCTACATGACCTAGGTCTTGGCACTTCTGACACTTTGGCACTACTAAGTAGTCCTTGCTTTTTATAGAGTGGAATCCTACGTATATTCTTTCTCTGTTTATTATTAGATTTCTGATTTTGGGTTCGACTTCTGCGACCTGGTGTACGGTTGCCCGTTCCCTTGGTCCAGTTTTAAATCTAAGGCTAAAACCTTCTTCAAATTCTTCCTTGCTTATTTTGTCCTTTAAATTTTGCTCATATATAGCTTCTTTAATGTATTTCTCATCCCAGTTTGACTGGAGATCATATAATATGACTAGGGGTTTCCTCTTTCTTGGAGGTTCCATTTTTAGATCTGTGTTCATTCTTGCGTTAGTTGTTATTTTTTGTATGTCTTCTTTCGTTTCTGTCTCTACTATGAGGGTGTTACTTGTTGTTCTGATATTTTTAATTCTTATTCTGTCTGTGATTGGGTTTATTCTCCTCGTGAATTTCGCTTGTATTTCTTTAATACCTTCGCCTTTTTTGGATGTTATGAATAACGTGTGTCTCGCTTGTATTGTTTCGATTGCATGTTTTTGAGCTGCAGTTTTTGGCAGACTCGCCATTTGGGCGTATGAGGTTGTAGGTAAATTTTGTTTCTTTTCCAATTCTTTTTTCAGTTGGATGTTCTCTTTCTCAAGACATTCTATTTTTCCTTGCATTTCTGCTTGGGCAAAGGCCCATGCGGTAAGCATCTCACTTAGCGTATCTTTGCTCTGCTTTTTAAGCCTGTTACCTGGGTCCATCTTTTTCTCCATGTAATCCATTATTTGTTTGTATCTCTCTTGTACGTTTTTTGGTTCATTTCCTTCTTCAATCTCTTCTACCTCTATTTGTTGTTCTTCCTCCTCTTCCTCTTGCCTACTCTCTTTTCTATTCCTTCCCATTCTTTTACTGCTACTTCCTTCTCCTCCTTCCCTATTCGGAGATCTAGTTAGCCCCCCCATTCTGGGGGTGCTATCTGTCTCTCGTCCCTTTCCCCACACGGGGTTTCTTTCTTATTGTTGCTCTTTCACTTTAGCCGGGCGTAGCTTTTATTGCCTTTCTGGACTTACTACTACGCTCTCGTTTGCCGCCTTCGACCTCGTGGAGGCGTGAAAGTTTAAGTGATGTCACAGTTTTTCAGCTAGTTACTGGGTGCACACTCGCAGTAACTAGCGCTCTGGTAGCCAGAACACTGTTTCGCACTTACTATAGATTTGCAACAAAATCTATAGGCCCGAAGGCTGTGGATTGTGGGACGTGAGTGCACATTTGGACCTTCTCGAAACCCTTCTTTACGCGCATTAATAGAATACATCCAGACCTCGTTTTCCACCCGCCGACCAATGCGACAGTGAACCTTTACGGTCAAAGTTTTTTGTTCGTGTTTGCACATTTCTGATGAATATAACTGACTTGAATTAAAAAAATGTAAGTTAAGTTTGAAAAATTGAATTTGACAACTCAAAACTGACAGCTGATTGACATTACTGGAATTGAATTACAGATTTGTTACGGCCCAAAAGAGCTTTTTCGTCGACCCGTAACCGGATAGGTGGAAAAAGGCCTACAGCTTAGCTCAGAGGAGTAGGCGAGGTTCACGGAAACCGATTAAGGTAAGAAATCTTCCTAGTTGTGTACAAAGTATGTCGAAAATTAACGGGAGCCACCTTCCACATCATAGCTGATTGCAGGTTCTCGTGGAAGGCCGAGAAGCCAGCAGCTTACGGGGATCGACTTACCTTTATTGTGCTTCCCTTCTGTTTATAAAGCTTGCAAAATTCGTACACACACAAATACAAAATATACAACAATAAAAGATGTAATAAATTTCAAAACACATATAATTAACCTTTTGAGAATGACGATACAAAAAAAACTGACAGCAAATGGTGATATTATAGTTAAGTACTACAAACGGTTAAATTGAACTTTCAAAAGGAGGAACTGGCCGGCGCTGGCTTACGGCATTTAAATTCTTTAAACAAATCTACGTGGCCAGTGGCGTCTGAGTTTACAAGAATAATACAATATGTAATTACTTTTTACAATTAACAGTAAAAAAAAGGCAAACGACGACTGCAGGTCGCTTTTTGTCGCATAAAAAAAGGGTTCAATCCCTTGAATTTTGAAAGTCAAACGCGTAAAAGGTTTTTCACAACACAAAAACTAGTTCTTTTACCTTGACTTTCGGTAAATGGAGTCGAGAGAGGCAGGCACAATTTTGGGGTGTTCTTGTGTTCTTAAGAAGCAGGAAAATCCACGGGCACACCCCTAAAGACTGGATCGAATGGAGTCAACATTAAGGGCCAAAACTTCATTGCGTTTCTCGCAACAGTGGTACAACCAGAGGCACAGGAAATGGGCTCAATATTAATCCGCCAAAGGCTATCGGCAATTTCACAATAAATTGTCTTTCCAGGGATAAAATTCCAGCGTTTTTCTTTAAATCCGACACTTGTCGGTAGTTCCGTTCACCCGACGGCGAAAACAGCGTTACGAAATTCACGCGATGGACACCCCTCGAAAACCCAAACCGCCCCTGCAGTACTTGATTACGGCGCTGATCGCAGCACAGGGCTTTTCAGACGACGGAAACAACAATTTCCAGCAAAACACTTGCATGGTTTTTTTCTTTTCACATCACTGAGATCCGAACTGAATCGACAGGAGCAATTATTATCCTCAATTGTCGAAAACCAAGGCGAACATTCTGCTACTATTTGTACATCCGACTTAAGTCGATTTAATTTTGCTCTACAGCAAACAGCGATACGGTAAAATTTAACAGAGGCGCCGCGAAGGAAAAGAAAACGATATTCGAAGTTACGTCCGTCTCTCTTAAAGGTCTAGCTTCGACTTTTGTAACGGCCCTCGATTGATGGTATTTTCGAAGACCGGAGTCTGGCGGAGATCTAAGGCTGACTGAATACTTAACGCTACATGAAGCTGCATCGCCCCCCAAAAAGATTGCACCATATTTCGAAATGTTATATAAAAGTTCTAGAATAAGGGACACGTGAGTTCTCGGAAGTGCTTAAGGTCACGCGCGAGAAAAACAAGAATCGGCAATTTCGACACAAAAGGAACTATCAACATAACTCAAACTTCGAATGACAAAACAAAATAGCGAGACGGTAACCCAAAATAAGACTGCAATTAAAATAACGTTATTCATTCTGACGAAGCGGCAAATAAGTTAAGAAATTAATTCACATAAAGCGGCAAATTTTAACAGAACATAACAGCTGCTGATGAATGGTGTTTCCTGATTGGTAGTATATTTATAAAGATTTGATAAGAACAGTTCGGTTGTATGAATCCAAGTTTTAGCAGGTGGAAACCTCGACGGGTCAGTGCGAGCAAGCGCTGTCAGTCGAGGTCACAGTAAAATGCGGCTCAATCGGGCGCGGCATCAAACCCCGACTAAGGCAACGACCGTATTTCGCTTAGTTAAGTTTAGGGTGCATGTATCATGAATGTTAGTATATAAGGGACGCCCGCAACCCCTGAAGTAATGCGAGAGCGATTCCGGGGGGTAAATGTAATAAAACGTTTTAAGAAGTGAAATTCTAAGCATAAAAACACGAAATACAAGATAAATAAACTCGAAATTCACACCATAAATCACGCAATCACTGTACAATCATAGAGCATTGTAAGCAATAAACATAACAGACAGTAAAACAACTGACCCTAAAACACCGGACTATGACATAAAGTACATTGTGTAATTTTTAAAGTTGAAATTTGAATATTGTAGATGAAATAGCATTTATTTTGAAAATGGAGTTAATTTGCTCCACTTTTTAGAGTTTATTTTTGTATAATTGTAAAGCTTGCCGTAAAAAAGAATTGTAGCAATTTTGCAATAGCACCAGGTTGTTGTGTCGGTGCTGAGTTACAACCGTGTTTAATATGAATTTGATAAGTTGTCCCAATTTTTAATTACACGTATTTAAAATTTGGTGTAAAGTAGGCTATACGCTGGGTTAACTTTGTACCACTTGATTTGTGACGAGTTTTTTTGCAGCACAATGTATCTAGTGCAAATAAAACTCACACCATTGTAAACTTTAAGCAATTGCTGTTCTTCTCCTGAAATAGTTTTGATTTCGGATTTGTTTTGAGGTAAATTATGGTCAGTTTTTAAATGTATTGTCCTTTATTAATTATAACACATGCAAATTCTATAAAAATATAACTAAATAATATTTTTCTATTTCGGTTTTATAAAGCCGTTCTAAGCGCACTGTTTTAGCTTAAAAACAGTACGTTAAGGAGGCCTATAATCGTACTGTTTTTAGTTTGTTTTTTTACGATGTTGGTAGTTCGATTTGAATTTGAAAGTTTGAAATGTCAGTTTCAGCCACCTGTCAGTGCTGCCATAAGTGTTTATAAAAACTCCCTAGTAATCGATTTGACGTAAAATTTTCTACGTAAATTTATTTAAAATACGCTTAAACTTCCTCAATAGAAAAAATAGTATAAAGAACACGTTTCATAAGACCACTTGTCGCACTCGTCCGTTGAAAAACTCGACGCTTCGCGTCTCTTTTTTCAAACTTGGACTCGTGCGTTAAGAAAAGGTCTTATGAAACTAGTTCTTTAATATACTATTATAAGTTTTATTATGCATATACTTCTGCCTACTAACCATGTTTAAAAAAATTAATTCCACCATAATCTGTCACATTCCGGTACAATATACAAGCCTCGTTTTGTCATTTGATTCGGTGAATCTATTGCACCAATTATTTTATCCCACGTGTACCAAATTTCATGATGTTTCTCGGGCCATTCCCAGAATTTCAGTGCTTTACCATTGCAATAATCATGGCACCTTCTTCATCTACAGATGTTATCATTCCAGAATATACATCCTGTTCATACAAGAACAAAACATATTCGCGTACAGTCTTCGTGGCATCTTTAAGTCTAATTTTTCTAAGCAGTAGTTTTTTCAAGTAGCCAAAGTTAAGTTTCCTGTGAAATTCAATATTCTTCATCTATATCGTCATCGGAATCTTTCAGTGCTGAAAGTTTGTCATATGCCCCTTCGTCTTCATCTGATAAATAATCCACCATTTTTTTTTCAGACGTTTTAGATTTCGGTGCTTTAGAATCTTTATCTTCTTAGATGATGTACCAGAAACTTCAGGTAAATCGGTCGGGCTTAGTTCACTGTGTGCAATGCTCTTCCCAGCTGGAATTGTTATTTTCTTTTTCTTCCCCCGTGTTTGAAATTGTGTGGCGTCCTGCCTCTTTTGTTCCAAATAATCAATAAACGAGTTTTCTATGTCAGACTTTCCTTCTTCATTTACAGTTCTGTTGGAACAGCATGCGTATAATCGCTGTAACAGAAGGTTTACATCACAAGGCACGATGCCACACTTTCTAAATCTGGCTATCAAATTAGAGGCAGCATTTTCAGAAATGTTCTCCATTAATGCTTTCAAGAGTGCAGGAAAATGTTGTTTTTCCAATACGTATGACCTACTCCCTACGTGCGATTCTTTGTAAAGAAACAAGATTTCACATCATGTCTTTTTCATCGGGCGAAAAATGCAACATCTAAGGGCTGCGTTAGATGAGTGCCATTAGGAGGCAAGCACACAAACTGTATGTCATTTGCTCTACAAACATTAAATACATCGATATTTATGTGCGAGGATAAATTGTCGTCAATAACAACTTTTTTCCTTCAATCTTGGTAACAAAGCCTACGAAAATCAATCAGCAAATGTATGTGAGTCCAACCACCCCAACACAGTGTTGCTGTCGCGACTACGAGGTGGACCGTTTTTAGTCCAAGTATCCCATAAATGCTTTGTCTTATATACCACATATGGTGCAAGGCACCATCTTTGTGGTGCAAACTATCCCCATTTTTATATGAAATGTAAGTGTTTGCCCATAACATTATTTTTTGGAAAGTTGCTGTTTGGATTGCCTGATTTCAGTTTGTTCATTGATAAAGCGATAGTGGCAAGTACAATTAAGCTTGTACTTACATTTGTCAGTCAATTGGGGGCTTCAATCCAGTAAAATTTATCACACTAACGAACAGCACAAATTTGGAGACTAGTTTTTTTTAATATAACCATTTAACGACTGTCGGTAAAACAGAATGATCCATGTGTATCTCACAACTATCTTAGTATCCTCTATCGAAAAAACCATGAGGTGCTTGAAAACAATATAAGCAACATCCAGTGTTGTAAAAAATATAATTTTACAGACATGGTACAAAGTAACCCAACATATTGCAAAGTAACCCCACATTACGGTAAGTCAATTCTTAGATATACGCCTTTCTTAGATCTTTTCATTTACTTTCCTTACTTTGTTAGTCCATCGAGATATGTTGTTCACGCATTTTAAAGGATGCAATTGTTTAGTTTAACGATATTTGTAGTTACTCCATTAGGGTATTTATCTCTTCTTATGATTTCAATCATGAATCCGTCCATCCCTTATACACAATTCGGAAAACTCTACTTTATTGTGTTTGCTGATCAGTCTGGTTCTAAGGTTTTGAGATATTCAGTCTCGTAGAATATCCCCCTCCTTATTTCTTCTTTTACCTGGTACTTGCTCTTCTCGACTCTACTCCTATACTATTTAATATTATTATTGTTTCCAATCTTAGCGGTATACTATGCACAACATAATAAAAGATAATAACAAGGAGCATTCAATAATATATCCATAAGACTATCAAACAAACCCGATCGAACTTGAACAAGTCGATGCTTGTTGAGATATATCTTGATATTACTTAAGTCAAGTGACAACAATATTAATACTATAGATTCATGCTTCATCGTATGGGTTTAGCCGAACAGCGTTTGATCATTGTTTTAAATATATTTCCCGAAGGGGCAAATTTCTCGAAAGTAGAGGATATATTAGTTCTGGAAGAAGAAATAAAAAAAATTGTTTTAATATGGATGTCATATTATTTAGCCACTTGTAGTTGTATTTTGCTATAGCGATCATTGGGTTTCAGTTTTAATTTTCCATCCCCAACAGCACAAACATTTTTTTTTGTGTAACACTCCCTACACTTGTGTAAACATGCTACCCCTAAGAGGACATTTAATTTCTGAAGCTCTCCCACCAAACCAGCTGTGTGATTCTATCATTCAGAGTGTCAACATGGACAGTGGTCCCATATATGACTCAATTAACAAATTGATTGATTTTGGGTACCGTTCGGTCTTTAGGTTTCAGACTAACGAAGGAAAATGCCAAAAGATATTGAAGAAAGGCAGGTGGCAGTTTACGGCGAGGATACCCCTTCATCCTACAATGTGAAATTTTGAAGCAAGCAGCTTAAATGGGGTAGAGAATCGATTGCAAATGACACCCACATGGGATGGCTCGTTGAAGCATTTTCACCAGAAAATTGAAGACAGAGGAGTAGAGATTGGTCGGATAGCGGACTGGCACATTCACGAAATAATTCACGAGAAGATGGAAATATCGAAGGTCAGCTTGAGGTGAGTCTCTTGAATGCTAAAACTACTTCAACAGAACGTTAGATGCCAGTACTGCCAACAGAACTGGGAGAAGCTGCGCATGGACCCAAATGATTTTTGTCAACGTTTGGTGACTAGGGATGAAACGTGGATCTATTATATGACTTTATGCAATGCAAACATCGAACTTCACTAACCCCCAGGAAGTTCAGAGTGGAAAAATCGGCTGGGAAGGAGGTGATAACTGTTTTATTATAAGAACGGATTATTGCTGTTAGCGTTCATTAACATAAGAGTACCATTACTGGTACGTTATGACAATACTTTAGTCGCTTTGCATGAAAATATTTAGGAAAATAGAGGCGGAACGCTCACGCCAGGCGTCCTGTTGCTTCAGGACAACGCGCCAGTTCATGCATCACGGAAAGCGCAAGTTGGTATCCGCGTTTGTAACTTCAAACAACTAAACAACCCACCCTACAGCCGCAACCTGGCTCAGACTATTACCTGTTCCGACGTCTGAAAAAATTCCTTCGGGGACAGGGCTTTTCAAGCAATGAAGAAGTAGAGGCAGCGGTGGAGGCCTACTTTGCAGACCAACCGGAAGGGTTTTCTAGAAAGGGGATAACGGCGCTGGAGAGAAAGGGGAACAAGTGCATTGAACTTCATGGGGACTATATTGAAAAATAAAAAAGTTTCGATTTTATACGTCTATATTTTCCTACTCAGGTAGATATACTATTGAACGTTTCTCGTAAGTCTGTAAAGATTTCTAAATAATTGAAATCGCATCTCCAGTTCCTGAGCGTTTGGTCGGTAAGTTCTTTTAAAAAGTTACATGTTACCAAATATTTCTCGGAAGCTGAGCAATTGATTGCCTTCAGTTAGCTGATTACTTGTGTGACCTTTAGTTTTCAGAAGTTGATATCTTTGTTATGACACAGACTTTGCCGGATTATTTAAAATATAATAAATCTTAGAACGACCGCAGTTAACCGTTTTACAATGATAATCCCCAATCTGATTATAGCTGCTTGCAATGCTGGTGATGATTGATTTTATTTCGATTTTAAAGGTAGCAACTGGTTAGGCAATAATGCAACCATACAGAATAAACCTAATTATTATACTTCCACGAGAAAACGTTGCAAATCATAATTGTCCTGGTTTCAGCTCCGAAGAATATTTTTTAGTGTTTATAACTGCTGAATTTTGAACAAGTTACTGTAATTAATATTATTTTCTGATTTTTGCCGTTTTGATCCGTTCAATTAATGTAAATGTACTAACTTCCGCATTGAATACGGCGTTCTTTGATCTATTGTATTCTCGATAAGAATAATATATGTAAAAGACTGACAAGGTCTTATTATTAAAGTAATTTTGACTTTTCATACGAAAATATAGCTCATTTTGGAAATTTTGAATTATTCTTACAATGAAAACAGTTTCACAGACTGCATTTTGCATAAGGTCACGTTCTCGTTGATTTATGGATTTTTCACGGCCTCGTCGCCCACTGGTACGCGGTCGGCCAGTTTGTCGCGGATCGTCCACTCGAGTCCTGAAATTGTGCTATTGCATAACAATGACATCATTGTGGTAACTACCGAGGCTGATGTCGTTTGAGCAAATCTAAGCCATTGGTTCCGGCTACCACTACGATGGTATCCATCAGGCCAAGTCAGAGGCGCTAGCACGATTTGAAAACTCCGACACCAGGCTCTATCACGGCATACAAATTATTATATATTAAGAAGAACAAGAAAGAAAACGATTACAACAATAATAACAACTAAACTAAATGCAACAGATATAAGATTTTAAATATAAAATTTCGAACACAGTAAAGCTTGTGCTACAAAAAATACCAATCATATCGCAATTGGAGCACTATAATAACATCCATTCGTCCCGTTTTAATTTTGTTATCGCCGATATTTAGCATCGGTATTACCCTGAAATTTTTTGGCTTAATTCTCGTTTCCTCTCCATTGAAATGTGTAAATATAAACGTCTGTCAGTCTTGTTTGATCGAGTCCACTGTGATGTGTTGATGGTTCCATCGATCATAAATAAATTTGTAATTAATCATTAAAATACCGCCATATTTGGTTGAAAGCCAAATTGTGTAGGCGCTGGAAGCGAACACAATTCATCTGAGACAATGTTCGGTAGCAATGCGAGTAAATTTAACCCACGACTGAACGCCATTTAATTAAGCCATTAGACTCGTCACAAAACAGAGGAGTTCCACTCGCCACTGGATATAATTCAATTAGAAATGGCTCGGACATGCCAGCCAACGTTTTGATTTAATTAATTATCCTTCAATTACCACATTAGCATTCGCGATGCTCTGCCAGCAAAGGTGTTTGTTAGAGTTCTCGGCCTGCCACTCGCAACTCAACGTTTTAATTGTTTTAGAACTCGACCTCTGCGAAAGGGAACGTTCTGCTTCGAAATTCGAAAATTTAGCGTGAACCCCGCAAGTATCAAATAGCCAATTTCAACTTGAAATTTATTCTCAATTTTCATAACCATAAATAATCTTTTCGCCGTCCAATTTTCTCACGACTACGAGAAAAAGGTACTTTACATCGTAATTATATAAACATTACCACTCTTTTTTCTACAGCTAAATTGTTATTTATAATTCGTAGTATAAGTTGGTAAAATTATGGGGAAACTTCAGCACTTTGCGATGTTATTAGCTAAGTGAATTATTATTGTAACCGAAATAATTACATTGCGAGAAGCGAGGATGCTTCCCCAGAGATGTTTTAATTCTGTTTTACTCTAGTTTTCTGTGTAACCACATATAGTGTGTTTATTTTAGAATTATTGCACCTCTGTGCCCTTCCATTATGGCGAGTTTCTGAAACAGCTAAATGCTTTATGTATGTACAATTAATTTCCCTTCTTCTGCGGAATAAGGAAAGCAGGTGCTAATCGTCGCCTTAAAATAATATTTAGGTTTGGGACTTCTTTCAATTTCGCAATTTATTATTATTACAAGAAAATATTGGGGTTTAAACAAAACAGTTACATACAGGTGGTTTATTGTACACTCTACACTTTAGAATCGAGCTGTTTAAAAATACTGCTACTATAACGCAATCAGCCAAGAGAAATATAACTAGAAAAATAAAAGAAGTAGCAAACGTAGACATATTTTGCATGGTTCACCCTCTTCTTTCGCAATAGGTGGAATTCCGAATGAAATCGTATTTTAAGATTTTGCTTTAAGGGACAGGTGACCGCTGCAAAAATATTATTTACCCAGTCCAACCAGCTGTGAAACTGTTAAGAAAAGGCAAATGCGCGCGGAGATTCATAGAATTGAATCTAATACAGTGGACAGAAAAAATATATATATAAATAAGATAACAGCCCAGCAAATAATTCCTATGATGTTGTGTCTAAGCAGCCAAGATTTAGTAATTTATTATTAGCCCGCAACATCCCATTGTTGGGCAAGGGCCTCCTCCATAAGGGGGGTTATTGATCTACTCTCCCATAGTGATCAATCCTCGTGGGAGCGAGGCGCCGCGTTAACGCAACCTTCGGGTCACCCATCCAATTTAGTAATACACGATCAAAATTCTATAAACGATAGGGCAAAAGAATAGTGGAGGGGTTAGTGAAAGGGGGCAGGTACGTGGACATGCTACCATCAGTGTTAAATTCAAAACAATTGTCTTGAGAAGCAACAACGAGAATTTATAAAACTCTAACACGACTGGTAGCTACGTTTGCATGGGAACCGTGACTGCTAAATTACGAAGAGTAAAGTAAGCTAGACGTTTGAATTTGAAGTTAGACGCAGTGGACGACTATAAAATCAATCTGGCATCCTTCACTACTGTTTTCCAAGCTGAAATTATACCTATAACATCATATATGCAGATGATGATAAATAGAGGTTACCAACATAATACCATGTATAGGTATCATGTCTGACGGTCAAGCTGTTCCGAAAATTCTACGGAGCGTGGTAATACGCTCCAGGGTAGTTAAGTAATGCTTTAAAATGCTAGTGACATTAGAAAAACATAACAGGATAATCCTGGTTTGAAGGAAACAATAAGGCAGACGAAATATCCAAAAGAGGTTTCAATGCCATTAGTCAGCCCGGAGCCCTCCTGCAGGATAGCATATCAGACGGTCAAGGAGGCAATATGCGATAGATTAAGCTCCCGATACATTAAATACTGGGAAGAGATCCCTGGACTGAGGCAATGTCGCCTTTCTAAGAACAATCCACAGCTAAATCGATAGAGTTTCTACAGCTGAGCAGTAAACAAATAAGGACCATAATTGGATTTATAAATAAACAATAAATTGCATATGGGAAATGACTGCGGAGAGAACCGAAGGTAGTTCCGCATCCTGCTGCCACTTTAACCCTGTTTGAGGAAGTTAGGGACGTGGGGCACTAACCCAGAGGGACCGACGGTTTTAGATACTCTCCGAAGCTCCGCGGGTTGCAGCTTTAGAGCGAAAATTTATATCACTCATCTAAGTAGGCACCACGCGGATCGTTCCTTAACTTTGAGTACTGTTTTACCAGTACTCGCGCTTGTGCGCCACGCTGCTCCCTAATTGGACTTAAGACGGAATATTGTGGTATCAATAAGCACCTAAACATCGTAGGAGTGGTAGAAAACCCCTCCTGCAGACTGTGCAGTGAGGAAGATGAAACACCGGTACACATATGTGACTGTCCAGCGCTGGAGGCCAAGTGATACCACCACTACAGTATGCACTTTTCGGAACTCGAAAAAATAAAGAAAACATCAATCAACACTATTCACTACTTTACTAGAAACGCAGAGTTGATGGAGTTAATACATACGGGGTACAATAAGCCAATGAGATTCAGTATGTTAGGCTTGAACCACACCCTATAGGAATAATAATAATAATCTAGACGTTTTGTTTTCCAAGATCCTGAGAAAAATCAACGTAGGGAAGGAAGAGGAAATACTATGGTTCAGAAAAACCTACAAAGATATTAGTGATCAGAAAGTGAGATGACTGAGATATTTAAAAAGGCTACCAAAGACAAGAATAATGAAAAGAGTTGTTAACGATGTCCAGAGAAGACAAATAAGAGAAAAGGTAAGAAATGGAAGAATATGACTAGAAGAAGTGATTTATCGTATGTTGTTTGTATCCATAAAAAGTTTATCTTTTCCCAGCAGTTGCAAGGATAACCGGACGAAATATTTGTTTGTTTTTTACAACAATATTAAAAATAAAATACTGTTGTAATCGGCAATTGATATTTCTAACGGAAATATTTAGTCTTAACTAAAAATCGATATAGCGAAACTAGAAGTAAAACATCACTTTATAAATATTTCCTAGTTAGAACAATCTTATCAGATTTCCCCACACTAGCTTTAACAAATCTGCACGTGACCGTATCGCATTATACACTAGACAAGTTAATAATGATCGCGTTGAACTAATAAACTTTACCACGCCATAATCTCATTTCGGTTTGTTCCATCGACACACGTTCGGGATTTATCCGCAAATATTCCAATTATTCTGGTAAACGTCGCTAGCAATTAAACATGCAAGAAATGTTTCCACAATTGAACAAATGCTTCACATCGAAACTAAGTATGTTCAAATTAATGCATGTGTTGAATTCTGTTTCGTATTTAGCGGTAATATTTAAAGAAGCTTGAAAAAATACAGTCGCAGGAAAGATGTAGGAATTTAAATGTTCAGAAAAACAGAGAAAACTATAAGAGGGAGAGGAAAAAAATGGGGAATGTTGTTTCTAATTTAGAGAGTGTTAAGTTGAACCGATTTATGAACAGGAAAGATGGTGAGAAAAGAATCCCTGTTGGTGGCATCCTGGTAACGGAAAAAAATTTCATAGAAAAATCCATGCAATAAAAATCTAGAGGAGGAACGAAAACCCGGAAAAATAATAATTAATTCGGGCGACTATTTTGACACTACCTTACATGGAGGCTTTCGCCGAACAGGTAATCTAAATACAGTAGGGACTTTAAGATTTCGAAATCTTACACCCATGTTTTCCCTAGAGACCTAGAATGTGAATACGACAACAACTACTAGAGGACACGCAAATAACCACGTTGATGGGGGGAATCGCCGTTTATCAAACATCATCCTGTACTATAAACATTGATAAAAAAAATGTGATTAGAAGCGACAGGTGATCAAACTAAATTGCTGCAATACCATCTTGTGATTTTGACAAAAAAGGTAAAATTAGGTGTATATGCTAATACGTAAAAAAGTTAGAAGCCCTGTGCGAGGAATATACGGACGGTACCTACTCGAACATTATAAGACTTCATTGGCCATTGGTCGTACTACTAGGTTTATATAAGTAAGCCCAAATTCAAAATTTCTTACTAATTGATAGCATTAATTGTTATGTTCGTTTGATTTTGCCGCTCCTTACGAATTAAAGTTTTATTTTAATTGCCGCTCTTAAGACGATTACTATTTTATTATTTTCAAAGATAATTTATGGGAGGCCACTTTTGAAACTTAAGGGAACGCTTGACATGTATGTTTAGTCTGTTTAAAGCCGACCGAAAACAGTTCTTTGAATTCTTCGTTGGCAGAATGGCCGGAAGTCACGTGCAAGATTTGTTCTAGAATTCTTGCACTATATTTCGCAATACGATGAAATATTACGGCTGTTGGGTGTTCGCATTTCGTTCTTTCGTCAGTCGATTTAACACCGTCGCTCAACCCGGTAGTCTGTTAAAACGGCGGCGCCGATATCGAGACAAGACAAAAAAAGTGAGCGCTAAAAATATTAGCAGAGTTTCAGCTTTTTGTAAAGACAATTCAGTGAAATTTTTTTCTCGACTTGTGTCGGATTAACAGTCTTCAACCCTGTGACAGCCTCTTTGGAGCCGTTGCAAGTGATAATCCCGTATAGCGGCGGCGATTTTGGTTCCTGAGGTTCCCGTCTTTCTTTTTTCTTGTCAAAGAAAGTCCTGGCCGTAACGCTGTCTTCATCGCGATCCAGTCTTTTGCCTAGTTCGCTAAGAATCCAAGAACACAATTGTGCATCTCTCTACTCCGTACCGAAGAATAAACTAAGAAAAAACTTGCCAATGTACTATACAATGATTGTTTTCCCCTGTTTATCAGTGTTTGGTTAATGACTAAGAAATAGAACAGTTTAATTCTCTTGTAATATTAAAAGTGAGGCAACGCCCAGTGTTTCATTATTCGTTTAGGTTAAAGTTTAATTAATTTCTGTAAACTCGAACGTCACTGGCTGCACACTGCACAGATCTGTGTGGTTAGTAAAATAAATGCCGCAAGCCATGGACGGCGAGCCCTTCTTGTTCGAACGTTCCAACTATCTTCACACTAAATCATAATTATTACGGTTTTGAATGTAATCTTTGTTTGTGTATTATGTGTCACCAGTTTCAAACAATAGAGCTATATTTGTCTTAAAATTCACCGTATCTTTTATTTTTGTGTACTTTTACTTTATTGTGTGCATGAACTTTGCAAGCTTTATGTATAGGAGGAGGCACAATAAAGGTGAGTCCGATTCCCGTAAGCTGCTGGCTTCGCGGCCTTCCACGATGAATGAATGAATGAATTGTTGACTTTAAACTAGTACGTATTTTAAACTCAAGAATATCATTTTAGTTCTAATATGTTGGGGTCCAATGAATTAATTATTTGTATTTTATTCTTTTCTATCTTAAATATGACCCCAACCAGCAGCAACCATATATGCCACAACCAATGCAACAAATCCCACAAGGCATACCCAACTGCGGACAAATACCACAAATACCCCAAATGTTATCAATGCCAATGCTGCAGATGCCACTCACTAATCCTTTATTAAATAATAATTTAACAATGCCAGTAATGCAACAGCAATACGATGTATCTTACCCACCATTACCCGAAATCCAAGAACATCCGTGGCAAACCGTGGAAAACAAAAAACGTTATAGAAATAGCCCAGAAAACCAAATGAGGGCCACCAAACAAACAAAACTAAATGACTACTGGCTCAACAAACCGCCAACATCCAACACAAATATCTACGACAACTTATCAAATGAAGGAGATGAAGAAGCAGAAAACAAAACAGAAGAAGATACAACAGAAGAAGACACCTCAAAAGCACCCCCGTTGTTCGTGGCCGGGGTGAAATATATTCAACCTTTAAAAGCATTGCTTGAAAAGGTACAGATAAAGGATTCGAACTTAAAATTCTAGCTGGCGACCAAGTTAAAATCCAACCAAAAAATTCGCAAGTATATTTAGATATAATAAAAGCACTTGATGAGAAAAACACAGAATTTCACACCTACAAATTAAAACGGGACAAAAATTTTAAAGTTGTTTTAAGAGGCATTCATCACTCTACTGACCATAAAGAAATAAAGGAAGAAATTGAAAAGTTGGGACACACAGTAGAAAGCATATATAATATCAAACAAATAAGAACAAAAGCACCACTACCACTGTTTTATGTTGATCTAAAACCCAGTGACAATAACAAGGATATATACCAAGTACAATACCTGTTACATTCCAAAATTAAGTTTGAACCTCCCCGACCAAAAAGAGAAATCCCCCAATGTCTAAAATGCCAGAGGTACGGGCATACTAAAGGATTCTGTCACAGGAGCCCACGCTGCGTCAAATGTGCCGGCAATCATATGACAAACCAATGCCAGAGAAAGGAAAAATCTAAGGATGTCAAATGTGTATTGTGTGATGGTAATCACCCCGCAAATTATAAGGGCTGTGCCATCTATAAGGACCTGCAAAGAAAAGCTTTTCCTCCCCTAAGGAACAAGCAAGAAATATCCAACAAAAATACCCTACCTACCCGCCAAATACAACCAGGAGTTTCCTTTGGTCTGGCAGCACAAGGAAGAACCCGGCAAAACCAATTCACAAACCAATTAAGGCAACCAAATTACCCAATACCCCTACAAATACCTCAACAACAGTCAAATGACATGTCCGAACTAAAAAGCATGATGAAGGAACTCATGGGACAGATGAGTACCATATTAAACCTTTTAACATCACTGGTCTCTAAAATGGGTTAATGGCTAAGTACCTCAAACTAGCACTCTGGAATGCCAATGGCCTAGCCCAGCATAGTCAAGAAATACAAATCTTTATTACCACTCATGAAATAGACATTATGCTAATATCTGAAACGCATTTCACCAAGAAAAACCACTTAAAAATACCCAGGTTCTCAATTTATAACACTCAACACCCTGATGGTAAGGCCCATGGAGGAACTGCCATCATTATTAAAAACTCGATAAAACACCACCCATTAAGCAATTACCAACAAGAACATATCCAAGCGACCAGTATTACCGTAGAAGACTGGATTGGCCCACTAACGATAGCCGCTGTCTACTGTCCTCCAAAACACTCAATTAAAAAAGAACAATTTGAACATTTTTATAGCTCCCTGGGCCATCGGTTTATTGCTGGGGGAGACTACAACGCGAAGCATCCCCAATGGGGATCTCGACTCACTACATCCAAAGGCAGAGAATTATTAAAGGCAATGCAGAAAAACAATCTACAACACCTATCGACGGGACAGCCAACCTACTGGCCTACTGACCGAAGAAAAACACCGGACGTAATAGACTTCTGTGTAGTAAAAGGAGTGCCTGATAACTGTCTCAAGGCAGAATCTAGCCTTGAACTATCGTCGGACCACTCCCCAGTAATAGTCACCGTAAGTTCGAAGGTACTTAGCAAAATCAAAACCCCAACTTTATGTTCTAAGAAAACAAACTGGGAATACTTTAGATATCTGGTGGAAGAAAATTTAACTATAAAAATCCCACTAAAGACAGTAGCTGACATCGAAGAAGCAGTAGAACACCTAAATAAAACCACGCAGCAGGCAGCATGGAACTCTACACCAGAACCAAAAGAAAATGATACAGGGGATACATGCCCTGTAACCATTAAACAAAAAATTGCTGAAAAACGCAAACTAAGGAAACAGTGGCAAAAAACAAGATCCCCTCATGATAAATCCAAATTCAATAGAGCAGTGAAGAAATTAAAACTGCTCCTAAACGAGGATAAAAATAAATCAATCCAAAATTACTTGGAAAGCTTGACTGCAACAGAAGCCACCGAATATTCGTTATGGAGAGCAACGAGAAAGTTGAAACAACCACAAATGACAATCCCTCCACTAAGAATTCAAGATGAAGACTGGGCTAAAAGCGACAAGCAAAAAGCTGAACTATTTGCAACACACTTAACAAAAGTGTTCCAACCTTTTGAACCTGAAGCCACAAATGAAGAAGATGCTGAAATCAAACAACTCTTGGATGCACCCGGTCAACTGGAACTACCAATCAAAAACTTCACAACAGCTGAGATAAAATCTGCAATAAACAAAGGGCTTAATCCAAACAAAGCACCTGGGTATGATCTCATAACTGGAAAAGTACTGAAAGAGCTGCCAACAGTGGGAATAAAATATATCACACAACTTTATAACGCCATACTGAGAATTGGGCACTTTCCGAGACAATGGAAAGTTGCTCAAATAATCATGATTCCTAAACCAGGCAAACCAACAGATGACGTGAAATCATACAGACCCATTAGCCTGCTCCCAATACTATCAAAACTGTTTGAAAAACTGTTTTTGAAAAAAGTGAGGCCAATAGTGGAAGAAAACCACCTTATACCAGATCATCAGTTCGGGTTCAGGCAAGAACATGCAACCATCGAACAGGTCCATAGAATCACAGCAACAATAAACCAAGCTTTTGAAGACAAGAACTATTGTTCAGCAGCTTTCCTGGACATTAGCCAAGCTTTCGATAAAGTTTGGCATGCAGGATTGCTGTACAAAACCAGAAAAATATTCCCTGATAACATCTTCATTATACTAAAATCATACCTACAAGACAGACATTTCCTTGTAAAATTCCAGGAGGAATATACAACAATCTTTCCAGTCAATTCAGGAGTCCCGCAGGGGAGCGTGCTGGGCCCGGTACTATATTTACTGTTCACGGCAGACCTACCCACTAATACTAACACCATAACGGCCACTTTTGCAGATGACACCGCTGTACTTGCTACGCATAAAGTGCCTACAATAGCTTCAGAGATACTGCAAGACAATTTAAATAAGATACAGAAATGGATGAAACGATGGCGAGTAAAGGCCAACGAAAATAAGTCAGTGCATGTGACTTTTACCCTAAGAAAATGAACATGTCCTCCCGTCCGACTAAACAACCAACAGCTGCCTCAATCAGAAGAAACTAAATATCTCGGAATCCATCTTGATCGACGCTTGAACTGGCGCAAACATATTTTCACAAAAAGGAAGCAACTGGGACTGAAGCTCAGTAAAATCTACTGGATTATCGGTCGGAAGTCGAAACTTTCATTGGAAAACAAACTATTAATCTACAAATCTATTCTAAAACCTGTGTGGACGTATGGAATACAACTATGGGGCTCAGCTTCCATCTCAAATATAGAAATTCTTGAAAGGTTCCAGTCTAAAGTGTTGCGTATGGTTGTTGACGCCCCATGGTTTGTTCCCAACGTCGTAATCCGCCGCGATCTCCAAGTAGTGAGTGTTAAAAAAGAGATAAAATACTATAGTGTTAGCTATCGTTCGAGGTTAAGTGCTCATCCAAATCGTCTAGTGAAACAACTCCTTAGAAGAACCGCTGGTAACCGTAGACTTAAGCGCCATAACCCCAATGACCTAACAACTAGATTTTAAGTTAGTTTTAAGTAAACCCCAATAGCCAAGAATAATCGTTATTGATTAAAAGTGTAAAAGGAGTGGGTCATTGGACAAACTCGTACATGTCATTATTCTATTGTCAAACCAATTACTGAATGTCCAGATGGACAGATTGTAATAAATTGGGATATCAATAAAAAAAAAAATTCCAAACGACAACATACAGCAGAAAACGAAATTCGAGGATGTTGTTGAAAGAGACGCCACTGACGTAAAATTGGCCGGTCCATCTGGCTAGAACAACAGATGTACAGTGGAGCAAACGGGTGCTAGAGGGGCGACCTAGAGATGAGAGCAGAGGAGTTCCGCCAACTAGGTGAACGGACGGCATTAAACGCAGCTGGATATAGGTAGCCCAAAATTAAGAACGATGAAAACAGTTAAGGCGGACCTGCGTGCAACAATGGATTGCTTAACATATGATGATGATGATGATGAAGGCTTGCACAGTTGGAAAAGATAATGTACTGTTTCCAGACAACTATATAAACTTTGCAGGCAATAAAAATATATCGAATACATGATGAGGAAATGAATTGAAAAATACGCGAAGGGGGAATTAGAAATCAATATGGACAAAACAAAATGTAAGGTAATCGGTGACCAAAGCAGGAATTTAATAACAGAGAAAGGTACGATGGAAGGTTACACAGAATACAGATAAGTTCTAGTAACAACAACAATTGAAGGAATTAGAGATAAAGACATTCTAAACGAAATAACACAAGGAACAGGTACTACATATATTTGTTACATTTTGTTACATTTAACACGATGGAGCACAAAATGAGCAAGTTGTGACCGAAAAATGCGAAAGAGGAATAAAACTAGAATCACTAAACAACGGCCAAGTGGACGTATTGTACTCCCTGTGTTGATTACAGTTCCTGTGTTTTTCACCCAGTTCAAGATTCCCTAAAAGGACTCCAAACCTCCTAAGCTATTTTACTACTGCATTACTAGATTATGTGGAATGGTATTTCATTCTCAGCTCTTGCGTGGAGGGTTATTTATCAGCCCGATTGCGTAGAGGTATTGTTTTAGCTTACAGTGGCCTATTAACTTATCCAGGATGCTCCTTTCGAGATTCAGGATAAATAACTGCGGTTACTTCAATCCATGCTCTGATTTTTAGTAGTTGCACTGTACCCTTCTCAGAAGATTTTTTATATGTATATACCTTGGATCTGTTGTAGTTGCTTTTCATTGCCTGCTATTTCCTGGTGCCACGTCAACTATTCGAAAATAACTTTGTACCGAGCTGCCAGTTTGCTTAAGACTTTTAAACAGTTTGCTAGAGTTTTGGAGTTAACCTTCTCTGATAACAGGACCTTTAAGGCAATTTGACTGTAAGATCTATTGTTATATCATCTTCTAGGCGTAAATGATGATTGCGGGTAGTCCCCACTGAAAGGCGGTGGCAAATCGACTCAGGTTTATACTGGTTTCATTTCATTGTCCCCTTCTAGTTCTCCCCTCATTTTGAAGCCGTGCATGTACCAGATGCTTTCAAATCGGTCCGTTCCATTCACTTCAGTGTATTCATTGCTCCAATCCTCCGAGAAATAAAATTTTATTGGCGTTTCATTCCACTGCATTTGTAACATACAGTTGAAACCATCTAGCTCAAACAAGGATATTAAATAAAAACATCAATATAGTATATGCTATGCATAAGACGCCGTTTTGACAGCAAATGGGAAATATGATCTACAAAACTTCCACAACCATTTCGTGAAAACTCAGAAACATATAACATGCAGATATCCACCGACAAAACAAGAAGCCTGGTGATAGCAAGACAACGGATAAGTTGCAAGCTCGAACTCAACGATGTTATGATAGAGTAAGAACTAGCTTTTAATCTTACTGCCTTTAAAAACGCAACAGGAATCTCCACTTCCCCCAAAAAGTATTGCAACATATTACAAAATAACATGAAATGTTCTAGAATAAAAAAACCACGTGCGACTCCCGAGGTCAACACTTCCGAGGATTTGGTCGGCAGAAAATCAGCCCACAAAGAGAACTTTCAAGGGATTAACGGAACTGGCCTTTCGTAACTCAAACTTAGAAGGACAAAACAAATTAGCGAGATGGTAACCCAAAATAAGACTGCAATTAAAATAATGTTATTAATTCTTACGAAGCGGCAAACAAATTACGGAATTAATTCATATAAAGCGGCAAAGTTGAAAGGAACATAACACTCTTCACCATTGTTATGAATGATTCAGAAGTGGTTTGCTGAGTTTCGTTGTGGTCGCATAAGTACTAATGATGCAAAACGTTCGGGGCGTCCAATAGAGATCACCACATCAGAAGTGGTCGGTAAAATCCATGGCATGATATTGGATGATCGGAGAGTTAAAGTGAGTGAGATTGTTGGCATTTCAATCGGGCAAGTACATAACATTTTGGTGAAATATTTGGACATGAAAAAGCTATCCGCGCGTTCGGTGCCGCGTTTGCTTACAATTGATCCTAAACGTAATCGAATGACAACTTCATAGGAATGTTTGGCGATGTTTAATGGTAATTGTGCTGAGCTTTTGCGTCGATACGTAACTGTGGATGAAACTTGGGTCCATCACCATATACCGGAGACCAAGGAATAGTCGAAACAGTGGATTTGTCATGGTGAACCGGCTCCAAAGAAGGCCAAGGCGGTTTTATCGGCCAAGAAAGTCATGACTACAGATTTTTGGGATGTACGCGTTCTAATCCACATCGATTACTTTGAAAAGGGGAAAACGATAAACAGAAAGTATTATGCAGACCTATTGGACCAATTTCACGACGATTTACGGAAAGAACGACCCCATTTGGCGAAGAAAAAAGTTCTATTCCAACAAGACAATGCTCGTGTCCATGCGTGTGTAGTCGCCATGGCTAAATTCCATGAGTTAGGATACCAATTGCTTCCGCATCCACCATATTCGCCAGATTTGGCCCCCAGCGATTATTTCCTGTTCCCGAATATGAAAAACTGGCTTGGTGTAAAAACATTGGGCTCAAACAATGAGGAGATTGCTGCAACAAACTTATATTTTGAAGAGTTGCCGAAGTCCTATTTTTTGGAAGGTATTGGGATATTGGAAAAAGTTGGACTAAGTGTATCGAGCTTAAAGGTGACTATGTTTAAAAATACAATGAGTTTTGGTCAAAAAACAATTGCCTTCTTTCATTTATCACGGTCTTAATGAACTGCCCCCGTACTTGGTCAAAGCAGTGGTATGTTTCTTAAATGATCGCACGTTTGCTATCAGAATAAATGCAACGCCATCTACTTGGAGGAAAATCAAGTTTGGGGTTCCACAAAGATCTATTCTTCGTCCAATTCTGTTTAACATGTTTATCCGTGACATAGGAGAACCTACCGGGACATCACTGGCAATGTCTTGACACGGCCCTAGTGACTCAAGACAATAACATCTCTAATGCCATAAAAACTCTTCAGAACGGACAACATACATGCGTGGTTTAACAGAAGGTGTATAGACATTAATTCAACAAAAACAGAGGCTAAGATCTTCACACTACGACGATACTCCAATCTCACAAAGCTCATAGTGAATATCCTGGGGATCTCTTAGAATCCTACTGATCGTGCTGTAAAATACTTCTGTGTGTATCTTGATCAGCGTATCCGATGGGGATATCATATCAACACCAAATTGAATGAGGCCTTCACTCGGCTTCGTATTCTTTCTCCCATCATCAACCGCAAGTCTTCCTTAACAGTTGAGTGTAGTGTATTAATATATAAATTTATTCTATGGCCTATAGTTTCATATAGCTGCTCAGTTTTGGGTGCTGCCTATAAGACACCAATTAATAAATCTCAAGTATTACAGAACAAACGTGTTTCGGATTGCTGTTAACGCAGACTGATTATTCTCTTCTTCTTCTTGTTTTAGGACTTCATCCTGTTTTTTCTGCTTTCTACCTCTCTTGGGATTCCGACGTCCAACTCTCTGTCCATCTTTTAGGGGGCCAACCCTCTGCTTTGTGGTTTTTGATCTTAGTCCCACTTCGCAATTCTATTTGGGTCCATTCTGTCTATATGGACTCTCCATTGACGCCTTCTGTGACTTGTCCATCGGACTACGTCTTTTATTTGTAATTCTTCACTTATGTTGCTGCTTCTAATTTGTTCTTGCAGGGTTACTCCTTTTATTGCCCTCAATGTTTTCATTTCTGTGCTTTTCATCAGTCTTTTGGTTTTAGATGTTTCTGCGCAACTTTCAGCAGCATACGTCGGAATCGGTCACACACATGTTTTGTAAATCCGTATTTTACTCTCCTTTGATATATATTAGTTTCTCCATATTACTTCTCTTAAGCATCTAGAGATTTTTCATGCTTTGATGGAGTTCGCTCTAACCTCCTCTATTAGGTTTCTATCGCTTGATATTTGCGTTTCAAGGTAGCTGAACTGTATCACTTGTTCTATTATCTCATCGCCAGCCATGAGTTTCTATCGGATAGGGTCTTTCTAGATTACCATAGACTTGAATTTCTCTGTGGATATCACCATGTTGAAATTTTCAGCTGCTCTTTTAAATCTAAATAGGAGACGTTGTAAGTCGTCTTCGTTCTCTACTATCAATGTAGCATCGTTAGCGTAACATAGGACTTCCAGAGATTTGTCTGCCACTTGGTAACCTGCGCCCACTTCTTTAACTTCAATGATGATTTCGTTCATTATTATGTTGAACATTGTCGGGCTTAGGGCTATTTCGTTTATTAGGATTTGGTTGGCTTTGATTTGTGTTTTGCTGTTTTTATTTAGGTCTTTTATAATTCTAATATATTCGTTAATTATCCCGTGATAACGTAAAATATTAATGATGTCAGGTAGTCGTATTCGGTGGAATGCTTGCTTTAGGTTTAGGTTTAGAGAGGTTTGTCAAATTCGATTCCTATTTCTGTTAACTGTCTTATTATGAAAATCGCGTCTGTTGTGGACCTATTCTGGTGGAAGCCCTGCTGTTCTTTGCTTAAGATAGGAACCTTAAGTTTGATTTTCTGAGTTAATATCTTTGTAAATATTTTAAGAACGGCCCTCAGCTTCGATAATTTTTTTTGTACCTTTTTTAATATAGGGACAGTTATACACGTTCTCCATTTTTCTGGAATTTTCCTTACTTTTATGATTTTCTGTAGGAGCTTTGTTATTTCTTCTATAATAGTTATTCCTCCATTTTGTATCATTTCATTACTGATGTTGTCTACTCCGGGTGCTTTTCTTTTTTTAGTTTTTTCACTGAGTGGTTCATACGTAATAATCAAATTTACCATGAGCTCGAGACACTTACAATTGAAATTTTATTAGATAAATGTGTAGGAAGTTTATGAAAGCATTAAATCGTGTCGAAGTGCAGAAGTACATAGAAAACATTCACCAGCGCCTAAAACGCTATTTACTTTAAGACATGGTAATTTAAAATTAAAATGAAATTAAAAGTTAATTTGTAATAGCTTAACACTACTATGTATAGCATGTGTATGCTTAGGCGGTCTACTCTAACTAAAAAAAAGTATTCTCGAGATTGTACTGTATACATCGCATATATCAAAATAATATAGGTTTCAGCATGC
>JABXWE010102496.1:0-25662 GCA_014611495.1 Limonius californicus
AAACAGTGTATATAAATGAAAGACTCACTAAACAAAACGGCTATCTATTTAAAATGGCTAGAAGTGAAAAAAATAGTGGAAAATACAAATATGTGTGGGTGCAAAATGGAAAAATATATGTCAAACAAGCGGACACATCGGAAAGAAAACTCGCCAAAAAGTAAGTGACCTGTAATTGTAAGTGATGAAGTTAGTACAAGACAATAATTATGAACTCCTTACTATGAACTGTGAATTAAGAAAAGTTCAAACAGTAGATAATATCAATATTAACTCAAGTAGGTTAGGATTAGTAGTATTAAGCGTAAATGCACGTAGTATAAGAAATGAGAGATTTTGTAATATTCAGGAATTACTCTCTACAATACCCATAGAAGTACATATATTAGTAATAAGTGAAACTTGGCTACACGATGGAGACACGGAATATCATGAAATTACAAACTATAGGAGTGTCCATGCATGTAGACGGGAAACAAAACAAGGTGGTGGTGTATCCATCTATGTCAGAAATATTTATGATTATAATATGTTACAGAATATAAACACAGATGAATACAACTTGCTCCTAATTGAAATAACCAATTTAAACTGGACAAATAAACTAGTAATAGAGGGAGTATATAGAGTACCAGACCACACAGCCACTGCAATTGACAGATTTCTGAATGAGGCTGAAAAATTGTTGTCACAGTCAAAAGCAGAAACAATTATCTTAGGCGACATGAATATTGACATATTACTGAATGACATGAAAATGAAAAAGTACACGAGTTTAATTGAAGCCTTCAACTTTAAAGTTATCAATTGTAAATATCCTACAAGAACCACTGCTAACAAAGAATCCTTGATAGACCATGTTGTAGCAAATAATACCACCAAAAGAAGTTACACAATCTTAACAGCTCCTTACTGCTCCAGCGATCACAGTTTACTATTGACCACCATAAATTTAAGCACAGATAAGAGAGCAACACAAAACAGAGAGATGAGCATTATAAATTACCAGAAAGCAGAAGAATACCTTAGATTAAACCCAATCAGAATAAATTGCAGCAGCTATCCAAGCCCTACTAGTATTAATATTAATCAAACCACAAATGAGCTCATCAATCACCTTGAGGCAGCAATACAATATGCTACGAAGAATAAATCAGGTAAGGTGACAAAAAGAGGTAATAACACACCATGGATAAATGTACAATTAAAAACGTTAATTAACACAAGAAACAAAAAATATGCAGCACATAAAGAAAATCCTACCAGCAAAACTGCAGAAGACGATTACAAAAAAGCAAGAAATCAGGTAACAACGTTAAGGAGGAAATTGAAAGAAAAATACTACAACAAGACTTTTCAAGATCAAGCACAAGATATGAGGAAAATGTGGCAAACCATAAATAATGTACTATGTAGAAAGCAAAAAAACCAAAAACAGCAAACTTTTACACTTAGCAGCGGTAGCTCAGATACAAATGTACCAACTGAAGTTGCAAATATTTTTAACAAGTACTACAACGAAGTTGCAAAAATCTTGCAGATAAAATAGAAACCAATCCTACAGACATACCAACTTACACTAAGATCGAAAACAAATTAAAGAACGAAATGAGCTGGATTCCAACAAGTACGTATGAAATAGAAAAAACGATCGAGAAGCTTAAAAATAAAACATCTAAAGATGCTTGGGGTTTGAGTAACAAACTATTAAAGATACTAAAAAACTATCTTGCTGAACCAATAGCAAAAATCACAAATATGTCACTTATATCTGGGGTATTTCCTTCAAGCCTAAAACTCACAAAAATTATACCAATATATAAAGGGGGGAACTCAAAAGAACCAGGAAACTATCGGCCAATAGCAATAGTACCAGCAATATCGAAGGTAATTGAAAGTGTAATTGATATCCGGCTCAGAGAATATCTAAACAAAATCAATTTCTTTTGTATTAATCAATACGGGTTCAGGAAAAATCGCAGTACAGAAGATGCAGTTGCTGACAGGGTTGCAGAAGTACAAGATGCTTTAGATCACGACAAAATAACCTCTGGGATATTCATAGACCTTAGGAAAGCGTTCGATACAGTCAATCATAAGCTATTATTAGCTAAACTTAAAGCAGTTGGAATGGTAAAATCTTGCAGTGCATCGACAGCTATTTAAAAAACCGAAAACAATATGTAAGTATCAACGGGAATAATAGTGAACAGAGAACACAGGAAGTTGGTGTACCCCAAGGTTCAGTTTTAGGTCCACTACTGTTCCTAATATACATAAATGACATCTATTTGTGTGATCTGAAAGGAAAACTCACACTGTTTGCAGATGATACTAGCATGCTTTACATCAGCGATAACCTGGAAGAGCTAGTCTCGTCTATGCAAAAGGACCTAAATACACTCGCAGAGTGGTTACGTGCTAATAAATTAAGCCTAAATACAGAAAAAACTAAGTATATGATCATGTACAAAAACAAAATTAAACACAATCGAAAATTGCGCATAAAAGAAGAAGAAATAGAGGAGACAGAAAAAGTTACTTTTTTAGGGCTAGAAATCATGTATAATTTATCTTGGGAAGATCACATAAACAAAGTAATCCGCAAAGTAAGCCCAATCACTGGAATTTTAAGACGACTAGCAGGAACCCTGAAAACAATTTACTATTCTCTAATTCATAGCCACCTGCAGTACATGTTAACAATATGGGGATATGCCCCAAAAAAATACCTACACCAGCTGCAGGTTATGCAAAACCGGGCAATCAGAAACCTCTATAACCATCCACTCGAAAAACACAGGACAGACATGTATACAGAGGCAGAAATTCTTCCACTAACGTTACAAAGAGACCTACAGTTAACAATGCTGGCTTATAAAACCTACAACAGAACAGACACATCCCAAAATATATTAATAACAAATGAACAGAAACACAGCTACCATACAAGAAATAGAGCACAACTGCAACTAAAACCCATTAACACAACAACGTATGGCAGTAACTCCATGGCACATAAAATGAAAATTCTATACAACCAAATGCTGTCGGAGCTAAGTGGAGCCAACGTGAGACAGATCAAAACCAAAGTTAAAAATAAGCTTATGTTAAGTATAAAAGACTGCTTCTGTTAATCTTAAATTTTAAATCCATAATATTAAGTTCATACAATATAAATACTAAATAGCGCTAACAATACTGCATAGTGCTTAATTCAAGTGCAATTATTTCAGTACCTGATAAGGTAACCCATAGTAATAATCTTTTATTTTTAAGTTAGCAATATTATAATAAGTGTCAATGTTGTTTGAAATCAAATACATATAATCTGTAAGCAGCAATTAATAGATGCTAGTTCCTATTTTATATGTAAGGTAGTTATAAATAAGCTGTTTGTGGAAACAAATTCTGTTAAACCTCAAAAAACGAGCTTAGGCTCACTGAGGTCTTTGTAAGCAAATAAATAAATAAATAAATAAAAACATACATGCAAATTAAACATTAGTAACATTAAACCTATTTAAATTGATCTCAAATTTGTGATATGATTGCAGCCTTTTTGTATTTCCCAGAAGAGATGGCGATGGTAAAATCATTTTAATATCTTCAAGTGGAACCATTGCAACATCAGGTTCAGGTGGAAATATGAAATGACCCTCGAATTTAGTAGATTTCCTTAGAAAATTTATTTCAATCTCATTAGTTGACTTTTCAAGTGTCACTACTTTTCCTACATAGAATATGCTATTTTTAGCTTTAAATTGCACTAATACAAAATCATCGGATTCTGGAACTTTGTTTAGCTCTTCAAATCCTGAGGGTTCAGCTTCGGGAATCCAGTCTGTTGCATCCTCATCCAAATCGGCAAGTGATATTTCTTCCTCTGCTTCATCTGAAGATATGATCTCTTTTGGGACAGATTTTCTTTTTTTGCAAATAAATCTTTTGTGGCGGATTTTATTTTGGCTTCGTCTGGTTTTCTTTTTCTATTTTCTTTTTCTATTTTCTTTTTCTTTTTTCTCCATTTCGATTCTTTCTTTCTCAGGTGTGTCGGTAGGGATGCAACTAGTAGCTTTTTTGTGTCGGCTGTTATTTAGTTTTCTTTCACCTGCTTTAGGATATCCTTTGAACACTTCGGGACTTAAAAAATTTGCGAGGAATTCTCAGCAGACGGATTGTTTACCAAGCGAGGTATTTCTGATGAAGTCGATGCACATTGGGTGTCCCTATTGGGCACATCTAATGCCGTTGCATTTACAATATCTCTATCAGTGACGAAACTACCTAAAAAATCATCAGACGTAAACACCTTTCTATCGAATGGGTATATTCCCGTTTTCCCGAACCCAGATTTAATATTCGATGGGGTCATGGAACGTTCAAATGCCACACTTACACAGCCAGCAACATCATAAATTGATAATGGTGTCCCTGGATGATGCAATAGCCATGAATCAACAGCAGAATTATAGTTCGCCTTGAATGACGCAAACACCGATGTATCCAATGGTTGCAGCTTATGGCTGCAGTGTGGGGGTAGTGTCACTATAATAACCCAATTTTTTTTGCTATATTAAGTGTTTCAATGGTGAGGTGGCTCTCATGATTATCAAATATTAGAATGGTCGGGTTTTCTTTTGAAGAACCACTATGTTGAATAAAATGCTTCATTACGGACGGAAAGAGTTCCCCGTTCCTAATGTACCGGGCGGTGCTCCATTTAACATGTGATGTTTGAATTTTTTCCTGGGAAAGACCATGACAGGTGGAAGGGCATTTCCAGTGGCCCTTATTATGCAACAAGCTTTTATCAATATCCCACGTTCTCCACTGGTGCATTGAGAGACTTGCTTGGTTCCTTTTGAAGACAAGATCTTTTTTGGTTTCTGTACAGTTGTTGTACCCGTTTCATCGAGATTTAGATGCGGGTACCGTCAGAAAATTTTTCGGAGCGACCATATGCTTTCTCAAGATTGTCAAAAAATAAATTGACGTTATACTCATTAAAAGAAGATGCTCTCAAAAGGCTACATCTTCCGGGTTGTCGTATGCTTAACTGTTTATTGTGTCTTTTTAAGAGTCCATGTAGCCAGTCGATACCTGCCGATTTATTTTTTTCCCAACTTAAGGGTATATTTTTTGAGTTAATTTTAGCCATTTCATAGGCCAACACGCGAGTGTCCTTCGTTGTTTTACCATAACACATTTTTGAGCATTTAATAACTCCTTTTCTTCCTCCTCACTGAAGACTAGGCGGTGTTTATAATTGCTCTTAATTGGAATGTGTTCATCAGGATTTGGCTTATTGGATTCCTTTTTAACATACCTCTGTAATGTTTGAAAAGATAGGTTGTTTTGTCTGCTGCTTTTCGAAGTGACAATTTTACTCCACCTTCCCCGACTAAAACTTGTCGAATAGCCCTTCTCATATTTTCTTGCAAAAATGTACCTTTTTGACTCTTTCTTTTGCGACCTCGGGACATCTGGAAAAATATAAAATAGTCCACGAATAAAAAACTACTTTTTTTGCCTATGGGCCACCATGAGACAGTGTCCCAAGATGGCCCCAAGAATATGTCTCATGGTAGCCCATTTACACGTGCTTGGAAAAAGTTAATTTTTATCTAGTACAATTTTAAGTTTTTATAGATATATTTGCTTTAAAAGAACGCCTATTGATCAGCCTTAAAATAAACATTCATATCTTACCTTTATCTTTGCTTTTTGCCTCAATACCGGGGATTATAAAATGCGCGCGAAAAAAATTGATCACAGCAACACATACATTCGACCAAGGCTCAAGCGTAACTGATCGACCGGCGCTGGCGACAGACATTTTAGTAGTAATCCATGCAGTATAATTTATCATAAGACCAACAGATGGCCACACCCTACATTAACGGAAATATTGCAAACTCTCATCGTGGCCCATGTCTCATGGTGGCCCACCCTACCCTACGTATGGTCACCTTAATCCTAACGGACCACTGTCACCTGAACAAACACCTACATAGGATCGGCATTATAAACGATCCCACTTGCAAATTATGCCTTGAAGAGGACGAATCTTTTTTTCAAATAATGTGCCAATGCCTCAGACTTATGAGGTTGCGGCACAAACATCTTGAGGCTGGAATACTGGAACCGAAAAATTTACAGCTCATCACCTTAAACCAGCTGTTAGCCTTCGCGGTGGGCTGCCCACCGTGGGCACTGGGCTTTTTGGGGACGAGCCCTAACAGGGCAGACTGCGCAATGGGCCTATGGCCTGAGCACGGAACAAGGCATAGTTCATTTATGCCTTGTTCCGTGGCCTGAGTGCTGTGGGTGATAAACCTGCACCGTTTCAAATACAATACAATCCAAGCATACGAAAGTAAGGTTAATTTTGATCAAAATAAAAGAGACTCCTTGCAATTGTTTTAAAGGTTGATCAAGTTCATGACAGAAATAAGTAAAGCCTAATATCATGAGTAAATTGTTTTCATCGTTCAGGGCAACAAATTAACATATATTACGCCACTCCAGTTTGACGGGGTCAGTAATCAATCACAGTGGCGGCTCGTGAGTTAAGAAAGAGGGTGGGCACAAGAAAAACCTTACCTATTTATTGTACATAAAATCCATTCTCCTATTTTTCATACTGGAAAAGACGTCTATGACTTTGTTGTCAAAATCCGGGATAGACTGGACGAACTTCTTTTCTATTGATAGGACCGCCAATGCGTTCAGTCGATCTTTTTGCACACAATTAACTTCCATCATTGAAAAAACATCACTTTCGTCTTTGAATTCAAACGCGCGATTGCGCCTAAGTGCAAATTCAAACGTCGACTGCAAATCGGGAACAATGTGCTCGGTGCCCTATTCGCCTGGTATATCGCGTATAGCGAAGATAACCGATAGGCAACCAAATCATCCTCTAAATAGGTACAAATCAGAGCGTTCCCCGGAAAATAGTTTTGAGCGTGTTAGCCGCGCTTGTGGTGCGGAAGGAAAATTTGATACCATCGTTAAAATAATGAAATTAAAATAATGCACTGAATTACATGCGAATTTCTTTCTGTGTTTATCTTGGTGGTTGGGTGGGCACGTGCCCTTGTGCCCTTTAGTACAAGCCGCCACTGTATATTATGCCACTCCAGTTTGACAGGGCCAGTAATCATCATTTCTAATAAAGTTCTTAATAGCCTAGAACAGAGTTTCACACTCAAAACTGAGGTTAGTTTTAAAAATTCGTTTAGCGGCACTTTTATGTTTTAAATATGCTTAGATATTAAGTTTCCATGTAGGAAACTAGGTTACTGGAATATTTATTTTAATGTTTCCCACTTTCGTTAATTGAGGTTAAGATTCACGTGCATGCAAATAGAAATGGCACAACTTTTTCGATCGCCCAAGGCCAGAAAAGTGGGACAAATTGCAAGTTTGTACTGAAATTAAAATAAACTACTCCTGGGAATTGGATAGGTGATTATCAAAGGGACCGATGTTCTACAAGGCAGCTTTTTTTTAACCTATAAAAGATTTTTGTCTCTAGAAGCGAGGTTTGAGGTTGAACAAGTAGGAAATATGAAACATTATTTCAATAAACTATCAACACACTCTAAAATATCATTTATTTAATAATTCAATACATTCCTTAAAATAATGCCACCAAAATAGGCGCAAATAACCTTAACAAGCGATAAAATACAAAATAGCTATATAATTAATTTTTTGAGCAGTTCTAACTACATAAAACTAAATGTTACAATAATTATAATTATAGTGAACTGGCCAAAGTATCACGTACTCACATTTCAATCCAGTGAAACCTTGCACCACTTTGCAAACGCGTCCTTGCTAGCCTTATTTTAAACTGCATCCAAAGACCTTCAATTTCTTTTTAAATCGCAACAACCTAGACCTTGCTATATTTAAATCCACGGCCTACTACTCAGCATAGCGTAGCTTTGAGCATACATTAAAAAAAATATAGGAATAAAATGCTAAACTAAAAACGACAAAACACAGACACATTTCAGATAAAAAAGTAACAAAACTGGAAAAAAATTCTAAAAAGATTATTGTATACAGTGTTTAATTTAATTAACGGTAATTAGTTGCAAGTTGCCTGGTGACTTAGTAAACGCGACGCCGGGATTAGGTCGGCACAAAACTCACAGGGCAACTCCACATCGGGCGAGCTCGGCTCGGGGGCCATGAAATAATCGGGCGAGTCCGCACGCCGACGGGGGTTGAACCTAGCCAAGTCGGGCCGGCAGCCTGTTTCGTGTTCGATGAGTTCTTCGTGCGGAATTGGAGTGCCACAGAACTCGCATGGAATAAGCAATTCGGTGGGTGGATTGCGCCTGCGCAAGGGTGGCTGAGGTGCCTGACCTAAGATGACGACAGAAAATTACAATAGAGGAAGTTTAAAAGTCACAGGACATAATCGTAAGCAAACATAAGACCATCGATAGCACCGATGACATTCAAAATTACATTTTAGAACCATTTCTATTTATTCTGTGATATTAATCGATTAATGTGAGGTTATGTACACACACTGGTCGTTTTGTAAGTAAATATGAGCGTATATTTAAATAAACAGAAGCCATCTACAGCACTTGTAACCGAAAATTCGTTAAAAGGCCTTATTTTTCAACATCAAAACTGCTTAAATGTAGCATTAAGCAGATGACTATTAGACCATGTACGCAAATGCGATGTTGTAACATTTCAATATGTGAGGTTATGCGAATCAATGTAATGTTAAGGATCGAAATGTGAAGTTATGCATACATGAATGGGATCGATTGCGTCTCCGACTACTTTATAAATTGCATTATGAAACTACTTACTTCCAAGTTGAAGTTCCGGTAAACGCTCGCAATTTTTCATAAGTAAAAGTGAGGTTAAGTCTGCAAGTTATCAATGTAAAGGACCAAAATGGTGGTCATTTGTGCAAACTTGCGAAAATGTCCGATTCTAATAGATCTCAGACCAAAAGTAAGATTATTTATTTAAATTTTCCCAACAATTTCAGTGTCTAATCAATCTTATAGTCTAAAAAAATGTTGTGTATGTAAACTTCAAAACATTTCTGCTTTATATTTATAATTATTGAGGTTATGTTTCATAACCTCAAAAATATTACTTTACAGTTATGTATACAAAAACTGCAACTGCAAAAAATTTACTTTATAATGAATTTCAAATACTAAAAACAAGGTTATGTACCTAAAATAAAATAGGTAAACCTGTATATTAGCAAAAACTAAGGTTAGGATGTAAAATCTCGTAAAAGAAACTTCATAATTATTGATAATGAAGATCAAACGTGCCACTATGTGTAATTTATATCAAAAAATTAGGATTTTAATTGCTTTACTTTAAAAACTTCAAAAATTAACTTCGTCCTCGACATCCAAGATCAAAAGTGAGGTTATGTGTACAAAACCTCCAAAAATCAAATTTCCAACCAACCGTACTGAACCGTACGAACCTTTGTTATGTCTAAGATGGCGTGGAACCGCACCGGTCGGTCTAATGGGCGCCGTAATGCTAGCAGAATCATGCAATAAATTACGGATATATTCCGTTTTGCAATCGAGTCTTCTGGAAATGTCCCGGCTTGTTTCCAGTTTCTCACCATTGTTATTGTTGGTGTTCAAGCTGGGAAGAGCGCTTCCGGAGAAGCTTGTGGTGAAAGGGTATCCGGGGGTGTAGGTGTCAAAGGTAGAAAATGATCTAAATGGCGAAGGCCGGCGACGGGTTGGTGAATCCGGCAGATTTACTCTTCTTGGAGAGCCCCATGTTGGCCTCGGCCCAGGTTCTGCTGAATATTTTATTTTGGTTTAACAGATCAGATATATAATATATATTTAAATAAAGTTCGCCTTAAAATGTTTTATTCTAATTTTGTGGGGTTACAAACATTTTCGCCACTAACCTAACTATTTGAAAATTATACTACAAAAATTTTTGTTTTAACATTATTTTAGAATTCTAATCAAATATTTGAATGTCCACATTGAATGCTGTATTTTATAATCTATTTTTTGCAGATTTAATATTTTATATTTAACATAATTTGTTGAAGATCATAATGAAACTAAGTAACATTTAGTTCTCAAAATTTGTATGTTTGTATTCACTATTGTCTCTTCCATCTCAACTGTTTTGCGGATTGGGCATAAAAGTTTGTATTGTATCCCAACTTCTTGATTTGGCACTCCAAAGTTTTCTTCTAACCAAACTTTTGAAGATTTGTAAACAGTTTTCGCGTATTAACCTAACTATTAGCAGTTTAAAATAAATATTTCTGCTCTAACCTAACTTTTTGTGGATTAAATATAAGATTTGTATTGTATCCCAGCTTCTTAAGAGTTTGTTCGGAAAAATTTTGTTGTAGCTCAAGTTTTTCAGGTTTGTATTACATATTTTCTATTTTAATTTAGTAGTTTTCGATTTGTACTCAACATTTTTGCTGTAACCAAAGTGTTACCACTTGATTTTATGTTCTAAAGTAATATTGGATGTTTAAATTAAATATTTTATGTTGTAAACGCAGTTTTTGCAGTTTGTATTTAAAGTTATTTTCTTCTAACCCAACTTTTCGGAAATCACACTGAAGATTTTGTTACAACTCAACTTTTTGCGATATTCTAACCCAACTTTTTAGAAATTTTAGTAAACATTTTGTTTTAACTCGATTTGCTACAGTATTCTAACCCAACTTTTCAGAGATTACAGTGAAGATTTAGTTTTAACTCAACTTTTTGCGATATTCTAACCCAACTTTTTAGAGATTTTAGTAAACATTTTGTTTTAACTCGATTTGCTACAGTATTCTAACCCAACTTTTCAGAAATTGCAGTGAAGATTTTGTTACAACTCAACTTTTTGCGATATTCTAACCCAACTTTTTAGAGATTTTAGTAAACATTTTGTTTTAACTCGATTTGCTACAGTATTCTAACCCAACTTTTCAGAAATTGCAGTGAAGATTTTGTTACAACTCAACTTTTTGCGATATTCTAACCCAACTTTTTAGAGATTTTAGTAAACATTTTGTTTTAACTCGATTTGCTACAGTATTCTAACCCAACTTTTCAGAAATTACAGTGAAGATTTTGTTTTAACTCAACTTTTTGCGATATTCTAACCCAACTTTTTAGAGATTTTAGTAAACATTTTGTTTTAACTCGATTTGCTACAGTATTCTAACCCAACTTTTCACAGATTACACTAAAGATTTTGTTGTAAGTCAACTTTTGGAATATTCTACCCCAACTTTTCAGACATTACAGTTAAAATTTTCTTGTAACTCAACTTGTTGCGGTATTCTAACCCTACTTTTTAGAGAGTAAACTAAAAATTTTGCATAACTCAACTGTTTGCAATATTCTAACCTCACTTCTCCGAACTACACTAAACATTTTGTTATAACTCGAATGTTTGTAGTGTTCTAACCCAACTATTCAGAGATTACACTAAAGAATTTGTTACATTTCAAATTTTTGAATTATTCTAACTTATAATTATTTTTAAACAAGTTTTTGCGTTCTAACACAACTTTTAGTGTCTTCAGTCCCTCAATGATTTTGTTGTAACCCACAAGTTTTAGCAAGTAAACTTTGTGTGGTTTACATACGAAAGCTTCCGAGCTTTATGTACAAAAAGTGTGTCCTAACCCAACTTTTCCCAAAAATTTGGACAGAATAGAAATTTTAACTTTAATAGCTAAAATTTCAACTTCTAATCTAACCTCAAATTCTAAATCCAATCAAAAACAAAAAAAATTGCAAATAATTAATCTTACCATCGTTAAGTTTCAAAAAGCCATGGTTGGTGTCCTGATGCAACTGGCGATATTTGAACATGACCAGCTCCCCGCAGTCCTGGCACTTCTCCGTCCTGGCCCCGCAGTAGTTCTCGTGTTCCCCCAGATCAAACTTGGGCAGCTCCAACTCACAATACTGACATGGGAGCAAGTTAGAGTTTGAATTAGGCTTGGGTGTAGGCTGTGGGGAAACAGTGGGCATCTTTTTGCTAGCTCCGTTTGTACTGACATGGTTCAGTCCGTTTTCGTTGCTGGAATTTGCAAAATGACCCAACGGGTTACCTGTATCTGCAAGCTTCTCCAAGCGGGCCAAGCGTTTCTCTTGCCTCTGTTGCACCTTCTTATCTTGGATTGTTTTTTGGTCCACAAAGTACTTGCTGTGTTCGATTCTGGCCGGTGGCTGCTGGGGCTGGGGCGGCACTGGGGATTTTTTTACCACACAAGACTTCTTGTGCTCTTCGAACTCACCTTTGGGGATCGGTTCCTTGCATGTGGGACACAACGAAATGTTCCGAGCACAATGGGCCGTGTGCATCACATAATTGAAATGGGGAATTTCTCTTTTACTGAAAAATCGCGACAAAAATCAATTTTTTTTCGGAAAAAAAATGTCTGTGTACTCACCAATTCGCACAAATTTCTAGTTCGACCTGCTGGTCCATTTTCGAGCTGCAACCGTTCGATAGGGCCCCTTTGTCGGAAAAATCGCGCCAAACAAAAGAAATCGACGAAACAAACGAAAACCGCTGCGAAAATGAGTGTTAATGCACAGGGAAGGCCGTGCAAAAGGTCAACTAAAAATAGTTTTTACGAATAGCTTTAGATTGGTGGCACACGCGGCCAAACTTTACTCAAAGATATTTCGGGAGCAGCTTGCAGATGTTCAAAACTTACTTCTCGTATCAATCTGCGGCGCCTCCTCGCAAATCGTGCGATTATTTTCGTATCAATTTTACAATTTACGTCGCTACGTCTAGCTGCGAAAATAAACTAACCTGTACAGGTTTCTATTGCGCTTTAACCACTTCAAGTCGTTTTCGCAATTACGTCTCGTTGATTGGTTAAACACATAAACAAACTTCTCTTGCTTACACTGTATTGTTCGATAAAATACAGTCCAGGCTCTTATCAGTTTAACCTTCAATTAGGGCATACATCACTAAATATTGACTCACAGCGACACAATCCACTTATCAGTATGGCGGGGATTCCCGCGGCACCCGCAAAGGGTGACGAGTAAAACAAAGCAATAATTAACTTGGTTTACGCGCGCTTTTTAAAATAATTGTGTTACGCGTGACAGCCGCTGTCAAATTGAATTCTTCCCTAATGCGGAAACAAAGAAGTATCAACTTTGAAGGACGCGAATGTGATTAATGTAACGGATACCGGTATTTTAAAATAGTTTCGATCTGGAGCGGAATTTATTTTATCGGTTGGGTGGATCAGGAAATACTAGAAAATTCATTCTATGAGAATTTTGTAAAAATAGACATATGTGACGCCTAAACGAACATTACGTTGCCAACTATTGAAATATATGTTCGTCTACGTGCAGTATAACAATAACAAATAATAATACACACTAAATAAATTAATTATATATTCTTTCTCTTTCAATCTCTAAATCGGCAATGCCCTTATTAGATTGTAATGTTTATTAAAGCTGTGTTTTTTTCTTTTAAACCCAAATTAGAGTTTGTGGGAAATTATGCTGGCATAACCTTGCTTCCTGTTTGTATATAATCTTGTCTTTTTTCGGCTATTTACGGCGGGATTTGCAAATATGGCTTAACGTTTTAATTTCACTTTTTTATGATTTACCGTAGGTATTTTCAATTCTAAAATAAAATTAGCCTGTTCAGGTTTGAACTTTTTCTATAATCATGTATTTTGCACAATTTCGCCCCTTTTTGGTTATAACGCACATTTTTTATATTTTTCGGTTGAGATACAGTTTTAATCTAATCTTACAGACACAACATTTTTACCATTTCGCCAAATCTAATCTCTTTCGTTATGTTTCTAAGATAAAGATACGTTTGCAGATTTTTATTGCAAATTATAATATACAAATGGGCTGATAAAAACACTCAAGATATCGATGTTCATACACACAATCTTGCACTTTCGATATTTATCATTATTACTTATTGTAGATTTTTATGACAATTTTATTGATTAAAAATATCCTTGAAAATTTAAAAATTGTAAACTGGCTATAATGCACTCCTAACCTCAAATTATTGCCATACATTTTATTTTTGGTCATACTAAACGGTTATGAACTTCGAGGATTCCAATCTAACCTGCGCATATTGTGATATTGATGTTAAAATTCAGTCCGGAAGCAAACATAACCTTGAAAAATTACCACAATTTTCATTTTTAGATCTACAGTGGAGTCCGGATATAATAAACCCGCTTTTAGTGAACTTCCGGCTATAGTGAACGCTACTTTAGGTATCCTAATTTTTTCCCATAAGACTAATACATTTTTTTCCGGTTATAATGAACCCGCTTATAATGAACTTCCGGATAAAGTGAACCAAATTTTATTAACCTAAGGTATGAAATTTCCGTTTATAGTAAACTTTCCGGGGGTTCTCCGGGTAATTCCCCGTTTTTAACGTACGTGCTTATGTAGTAAAGTTTTCGGTGGTTCCCCGGCAATTCCCTGATTGTTACTTAGAATGTGGAGTACATTAATTTTATTTTCAGTAGGGTTCGAGATTCTACTGTGAGTAGAATGAATCTTACGAGTTTAGTTTATAGTCTCGTGTTGGTCGTTCACAATGGAAGAACAAAAACGTAAAGCGTTAACACTAAAAGACAAGCATGATATTATTCGAAAAATAGAAAATGGTGCTAAACAAAGTGACATATGTCGTGAAATGAGTTTACCGAAATCTACCATGTCCGTAACTTGGAAGAAAAGAAAAAATATTTTATCATTGTATGGTAACGTTAATGTTAAGCGCAAAAGAATGAAAAAATCAGCTCATGAAGAGCTGGTTAAAAGACTTTTACAGTGGTTTACTCAAAAAAAGAAAAGATAATGTTCCCTTAAGTGGCCCAATTCTTCAAGAACAAGCTTCTAAAATGGGTAGTAGAATTGGTAAACAAGACTTTACACGTTCTAGAAGTTGGATTGAACGATTTAAGCAGAGATATTGCATCACTGGAGGAAAAATTGTTGGTGAGTCTGCGTCAGTTGATATGAATGTTGTTGATGACTAGCTTAGTACTATTTGGCCTGATCTTCGCAACAACTATAACAGTAAAGACATTTTCAACGCCGATGAGACCGGGCTTTTTTACAAACTGACAGATAAAACGGACGGATAAAACTTTGAAATTCAAAGGAGAAAGCTGTGCTGGCGGGAAGATGTCTAAAGTGAGAATTACTGTTTTGGTAGCTGCGAACATGTGAATTGTGGATGACATCTAATTTGTTTAGAGAGGAGCTACTTCAATGGGATGCAGAGTTACAAAAGAAAAACAGAACAATTTTAGTTTTAGTTGATAATTGCCCAGCGCATCCTGAAGTTCCCCTTAACCAAATTAAATTGGTTTTTATGCCGCCTAATACCAGCTCAAAGCTGCAACCCATGGATCAAGGGGTAATTCATTCCTTAAAAAGCCAATACAGAAAAATTATGCTAATGAAGATGGTGGAAGCAATTGACAGTGGAAAATAATTTTCAGTAAGCATTTTAGATGCTGCAAACTTTATTCATCTGGCGTGGCGGAAGGTCACTGGTGAAACCATTGCAAACTGTTTTAAACATGCAGGATTTTTTGAAAAAGAAGCTGAATTTGATTCAGATGACGAATTATCAGTAAGTGAGTGGTTAAAAAAGCATAGAGAAGAAGATGCTGATGCTACGGACATTCTAACCGCAATTGAAGTGGAAATGAGGAAAACGTGGGAAAAATTTGACTTTGAAAAATACGTTACAATCGATGATATCATTGTTTCAACCGAATCACTAACAGACGAACAAATTATCCAGTCAGTTACAGCAGGTAGGTATCTCTTCAAAAATGTCAGTCATATTTTCTTGTATTGTTAAAGCAACTTTGGCATAAAATTAAAAACATTTTTATTTTTTTGTTTTTACTGACAAATTTAGCAGTAAGTGATGACGAAGAGAACGAGAATGAGGTTGATGAGCATATGTTATGGTTAGTGTTCCTTCAATCAAAGAAATGACACAGAAAATGACCGATACTCGCATTTTTTGCAATCACGCGAAATTCCAGAAAAAGTTTGGAATGGTTTTTGTGCCCTTGAAAGCTATATAAATAACATTAGTTTTTCTAGTATTCATGTACAAACTAAAATATCCGACTATCTTAAGTAGTTTAAAATACATGTGATTTTTTTAATACATAATTTATAAATACATACACATGAAAATAAACATACTTCATCTAAATGTAACCGTATAAAATACATACATATATATATATATATATATATATATATATATATATTTCCTTTTTTAGTGAACCTCGGATATAGTGAACCAGTCTTAATGCATTTTTCAAGTTCGCTATATCCGGACTCCACTGTATATTGTACTTATTGTAATATAGTGACAATAGTTATAATGCAGACGGCAACACTGTTTGGTTGACACAATGTCATTTTAATTCTGTATGTCAAACAAGCACGTTCCCGTTTATATTTTAGGTAAGCTTGTAATGATTTAACTAGGTACTGTAAATTTATGTACTGTTTATATTTTAGTTTTGAATAAATAATCTCAAGCAGCAATCGTTTAACTTCGGCTATAACCTGAAACATATCACTGGCGACGAGAATAAAAGAAAAAGTAAGGTTAGAAGAACCACCGAGGGCACAGGATAATTTTACCGAAACGTGAAACGGGAAGAAGAATTGCACTGTATTGGGTCTTATAATCCTAATTATAAGATAATAATGGCAGTAATTGGTTCTATGGAGAAATTCGACGTCAAGTCTGATAGTTGGACAATTTATCATGAACAGTTGGAGCAATTTTTTGACATCAACAAAATCAAAGACACCGAAACAGAAAAGCAGAGAGTGGCAGCGCTTTTAAGTCTAGTTGGCAGCGACACGTATAAGATTTTGAGGGATTTGTGCACCCCAAAACTTCCTAAGGAGAAATCGTACGAGGAACTATGCAAGTTGCTGGAATCCCATTTCTCTCCAACAACATGCATTTTTAGAGAGAGGATGGAGTTCTATGATGCCAGACAAGAGGAGTCCGAAACGATAAACAAATGGTATGCTCGAATTCACAATTTGGCGACAAACTGCAAATTTGAAAACTTGAACACGACCTTGAAATACAAGTTTATCTGCGGTATGAAGAGAGGCAAAATCCGGGATCGACTTTGTGAAGAGAAGCCAGATTCACAAACACTGAAGAAATTAGTGGAAATTGTACTGGCCAAAGAAGCATCAATGCTATCTGATGGAAGTGGAGTCAACTGGATCCGAGGAGATAAGACGAAGAACACCAACATCAAAGGTCAATTCAAAGGACACCATGCTAAGAAGGATGAAGTTAACAAGAAAGGAAAATGGACATGTAACAGGTGTGGAAACCAACATACGGGAAATAAAAAATGCAAGTACATAGATTATAAGTGTAACTCGTGTAAACGCATAGGTCATTTAGCAAAAATGTGCAAGAGTAAACAAAGCCAAAATTGCCGAAATTCACAATATTTCTTTTGGGAATAGTAACCCCACAAACATTTCGGTTATTATAAATGGCATTAATTTGTTAATGCAGGTAGATAGTGGAGCAGCAGTTTCGATTATAACGGAACAATGTTATGTACAAAATTTTAAAGAGTGTGCATTAAAAAATTCAAATATAAATTTGAGAGATTATTCAGGTAATAAAATTGAAACGCTAGGAGTCATGAATGTCACTATAGGATATCAAAATGCGATAGCATCTGAATTTATGTTACACATAGTTAAGCAGGGAAATCAAAACTTGTTGGGTAGAGATTTTTTGCGCAGATTTGATTTCAAATTAGTGTCTGATGTATTTAAAATTAATGGCAGTTTGGAGGAAGTTCTCGATGAATTTAGAGATCTATTTGACGGTAAATTAGGATGTTTTAGAAACCGAGTTTTTAAAATAGTAGTTAAGGAAAACACAACCCCTTCCTTTTTCAAACCACGTCCTGTTCCAATCGCATATAAAGACAAAGTGGAAAAAGAACTCGAACGACTGGAAGAAGAAGGAGTAATAACACCAATCAAGGCGTGTGACTGGGGAACGCCTTTAGTACCAGTACTAAAACCAGACGGCACAGTCAGACTTTGCGGCGATTATAAGGTCACGGCGAACAAGGCCATTGTAAATGTTAAATATTCGCTTCCGAAAATAGAAGAAATATTTTTACTGCTAAGAAACGGTGAAAGTTTCACAAAAATTGACCTCAGTAATGCATACAACCAACTTCAACTTGATGAAGAGTCTGCACTACTTCTCGCTTGGTCAACTCACAAGGGACTGTTTAAGGTAAATCGACTTCCTTTTGGAGTGACGCCTGCAAGCGCAACATTTCAGAAGACTTTAGAGCAAGCACTTCAGGGACTGGATGGGGTAGCGAATTTCGTAGATGATGTGATAGTGACAGGTGAAACAAGACAGCAACATGAGAGAAATCTGAGAGCTTTATGCATCAGGTTAAGAGATGCAGGTTTCAAGGTTAAATTGCAAAAATGCCAATTCTTCCAACAAGAAATAAACTATCTGGGACACACGATCTCAAAAGAAGGACTGCGGAAGAACAACGATAAGGTGAAGGCCATAACTGAAGCACCGTACCCCACAAATGTGTCACAAATAAAAAGTTTTGCTGGATTAGTAAACTATTATGGTAAGTTCATCCCGAACGTGTCGGGTATAATGAAACCCATATATGCATTACTAAAGAAAAACACAAAATTCGTATGGAGTGAAGATTGCAGAAAAGCATTTACAAAAATTAAGGAACTGATTGCGTCAGATAAAGTGCTGACACACTTTGATCCAAGCTTGGAAATAATTCTGTCTACAGACGCCTCACAAAGTGGAATAGCAGCAACTCTATCGCACAGAATGAAGAATGGCGACATTAGACCGATTCTTTTTATATCAAGGACGATGACCAGTGCGGAGAAAAACTATTCAGTTTTAGACAAAGAAGGTTTGGCCGTATATTGGGCCGTAAAAAAATTACATCACTATTTGGCGGGTCAAGAATTCAATATACAGACGGACCACAAACCTTTGACAACATTATATGGTGAGAATTGTGCAATTCCACCCATGACATCGAGTCGCCTGCACAGATGGGCACTTTATTTATCAGGATTCAGATACAAAATTGTACACGTGAAAGGATCTGATAATCCGGTGGCAGACATGCTCAGTCGACATCCGATTCAAGCGAATGCAGATAATCAAGAAGAGAGTGATGAAAGATTGAATTTGATTGTATCGGAAGGAATACCAATAGACAGCACGAGAATTGCTATTGAAACTAGAAGAGATCCATTACTGAGCAAAGTACTGCATTACGTAACCAAAGGTTGGCCTAAATCGATTAATGACGAAAGAATAAAACCGTACTGGACGAGACAAAACGAAATTAGTTGTGAACAAGATTGCCTATTATGGGGTTATAGAGTCATCATACCAGACAAATTGAGAAATGAATTACTGGATGAATTGCATTCTAGTCATTTGGGAATCATTAAAATTAAATCAATTGCAAGATCTTATTTCTGGTGGCCGAAATTAGACCAACAAATAGAAAATCTAGTAAAATCATGTAAACCTTGTTTAAAAACGTTAGGTGAAGCACCGAAATCGTTACCAACACCATGGTTCCGCCCTACACAACCTAACGAGAGGGTACACATGGATTTTCTAGGACCCGTTGACAATTGTTATTATTTAATAATGCAGGACGCTTTCTCAAAGTGGCCGGAGATTTTTCAAATGAGATCCATGACGGCGGAGGCTACAATTGTTAAAGTAAGGGAATACTGCACCAGATGGGGGATACCAAAGCTAATTGTGTCAGACAATGGACCACAATTGATATCATCCGAATTTGAATCATTTTTAAGAAAAAATGGCATTCGACACAGAACAATTGCACCTTACCACCCCGCAACTAATGGACTAGCAGAAAATGCAGTCAAAAACTTCAAAAAAGGGCTACAAGCATCATTAATTGACCCTAGGAATAAAAAAAACATCTACAGACTTATTAATCAGTAGATATCTGTTAGCCTATAGAAACTCAAAACATTGTACGACAAATGAAAGTCCAGCATTCTTGATGATAGGACGCAATTTAAGAACCATATTTGACATACTGAGACCTGATACAGACGAGAAGATACAAGACACACAGGACAGGCAAGGAACTCAGAAGGGAAGAGAATATAAAAGATTTAAGGTAGGAGAAGAAGTATTAGCTCGTGATTACAGAAAAGTGAACACAAGGACATGGACAGAGGCAAGAATCGTTGAAATTTTGGGAGAGAAAACATACATATGTGAGACAGAAGATAAACTATGGTGGAAACGACACATAGAACAACTTAACTCTATAGAAGAGAGACAGAGAAAAACACAGGAAACTGACAGAAGTGGCATGTCAGAAGTGTCCACAAGGATGACTCAAACGCAGAGAAAAGCGCCATGTAGAAAAACCGAGGGGACATTTAACACTAGGGAGGCAGCAAGATCACCCGAAAGAATTGTTGAAGAAGAACCAGAACCTCAGACATCTTCAGGTAGTGGGACAACCATAATGTCTACTCCCAAGCACATAATTCCTAATAACGAAAATCCAACATCCATAAGTCCTACTAATAGCACAAGCAGCCGCCCAAAACGAGAAAAAAGACAACCTCTAAAACTCGGAGATTATGTATGATTTAATAATTTTATATACAGAGTTCGTATCTTAAAAAGGGGGATATGTAATATAGTGACAATAGTTATAATGCAGACGGCAACACTGTTGGTTGACACAATGTCATTTTAATTCTGTATGTAAAACAAGCACGTTCCCGTTTATATTTTAGGTAAGCTTGTAATGATTTAACTAGGTACTGTAAATGTATGTACTGTTTATATTTTAGTTTTGAATAAATAATCTCAAGCAGCAATCGTTTAATTTCGGCTATGACCTGAAACATATCAATTACTTTGTTCATTCGTTTTGTACTTAAATGATATAACGCAAACAGTGAATAAGTGTAGCATGCAATTATTCGCCGACGATACGTTGATATATATCGCAGGAAAAAAGTATACAGAGATAGTGAACGTATTAAATGAGGAATTGAATGCTGTCAGTGACTGGTTAAACTATAATAAACTTAAATTAAATGTCTCGAAAACGAAATTTATGACAATTGCAAGTAGACAGGCAGGAATTATATTTAATAATCAAGGACATAGAATTAAAATAATGGGGGAAGAAATTGAGCAGGTTAATTGCATTAAATATCTGGGAATTAAAATTGATAATCGCCTCAACTTCAGGGAACATGCAGACTACATCGCAAAACAAATTTCTAAAAAAATTGGGGTTTTACAAAGAGTTAATAACAGCATAACAAGGTTTGCTGCTATCAAAATATATAATAGTATTATACTTCCTCATTACGTGTACTGTGCAACAATACTGTTCATGTTATGCAATGAAGATTTGAATAGGATGCAGAAACTGCAAAATAAAGCGATGAGGAAAATATTAAAAACGAACAGATATACAAAAATTCAAGACATGCTGCAAACATTGGACTGGCTAAATGTTCGGAACCTAATTAAACAACAAGTATTAACATTTATTTATAAGATTAAAAATGGACTTGTTCCTAACTATCTAACCGAGAAACTTGTATCGGTCTCAGCTATACATACTCACGATACCCGCCAATGTACAGATCTATATTTAAGTGTTACATGTAAAAAAGGTACTATGAACTCTGTATTCTATTCAGGAGTAAGATTGTTTAATAGCTTACCAAGAGATGTACAGGATTCGCTAAACATCAAAGTTTTTAAAAACAAAATTAAACCTGTCCTTAAGGAAGATCAGTAATTAAGTATTACTAGATATAAGTTAGATTGTGGTTAGGTTAGTTTATTAATATGTATCTATGCTAAGTTGCTAGTTAATGTCTAAGAATAAGTGTTTTTTTTTTTTTGTTCCTATTACCAATGTTACCATTTGTGCAATGTTACTATGTAGCTATTGAGCTAATAAAGCATATATTATTATTATTATTATAACGGGTTGGCTTGTGGAGCATAGGGAGGCATCTGACGATGGTGGATCCCACAGGCGGCGGTCATATCCCTGGAATAATTTATTAACATACGGAGTGCTGTTATCGGACACCACTACTTTTGGTGTGCCCCACTTGTAGATTACATTCTCCTTGAAAGCTTGGAGAATGGGTTTGGCGGTGGCTCTCCTCAAGGCCTGGATTTCCACCCATTTGGTAATCCGATGCTGTAAGACAACAACAAAACATTATTACGAGACGATCTTGTCAACGGGCCCACGATGTCGGTGCTTACTACTTCCCACGGTCCCTCCAATATAGGTAACAAAAAATGATTTTACAAAACTTTATAGACTCAGCTCCTCAATTGAAGGGTTAACTAATTGAGCTCATTAAGAAAAGCATTCTAAAAAGAACTGGGTGAATTAAAATGTAATCAATCATCAGCAGTTGTTTTCCTGATCCTTGAACCACCATGTATACGCATTTAAAGTAGTTCAAATGTTCAAAAATTACATGTCAATTAATAACCTACAATTGTTGTTGAAAGTGTATTTTCAGTACCACAAAAATTACCGTTTTTTTTTTATTTCATTATCACAATGTAAAGGTGAGTATTTTTCTAAGAATTTGCATTATAAAATTACAATGAAGTTGAACTTATTTTAGTATATAAAAACTAACACATCAACATGAATCCAGAATTCAATACCGGTGATAGCAAACCAGATGTTACTATTGCAGCCTCGTTATTAAATCCTTACAGTCCGACATGCAATGTGTGGCATCATACTGAAATTAAGCTAGAATCATCTGAAACGGAGTTGGGAACAGATGGTAACTTTGTGTTGCACAGTAAGTAAATACTAATTTAAATGGTACAAGTAAATGCTCATCAAAACAGAATTCATTCAGAAAAACTGCAAGGAGGTTTGTGTATTTTTGTAGATATATTTATATAAACTATGACAACATAAAGGCTATTGCAAGTAACAAATAATATTGGTAGTTGTGTTGTATGCAGCGGAACCAAATTAAATATCAACTGTTATTTATTAAATAACCACAAAGTTTGGGACTCTGTTTCACATTACCTTGTTATATTGAGTTGACGGAAGTGTTATTGGGTAAATCCTATATCAATATATTTATGTTTCAGAGAAAGACGAACAGATCCAACCAAGGGAATTAGGATCGGAAGTACCAGATTTACGGCACGAACTCAAATATGATTATGATTTCGCCGTCAAGCTGGAATCATTGCATGACGAATTACATATAAAAACTGAAATTTCCAATCGTAATGAAGACTATGAAGGGGCACAGAAGAGTACCCTGCAAACACATATGAAAACTCATACAGAAGAGAAACCTTTCATGTGCGATATATGTGTCTATGAAAGTATGCGGAAGATTGACTTGAAAAGACATATGAGAATTCATAGAGGAGGAGTGCACGGTGTGTGACTATGCAACCGGAAGGAAGATTAGGTTGCAAGAACATATGAGAACCCATACAGGAGAGAAACCTTTCATGTGCAATGTATGTGACTATAGAAGTGCACAGAAGATTAGCTTGCAAACACATATGACAACTCATACAGGAGAGAAACCTTTCAATTGCAATATGTGTGACTATGAAAGTGCACGGAAGAGGGATTTGCAGAGGCACATGAGTACTCTTACAGAACAAAAACCTTTCAAGTGCAATGTATGTGATTATGAAAGTGCACAGAAGATTAGCTTGCAAACACATATGACAACTCATACAGGAGAGAAACCTTTCAAATGTAATATGTGTGACTACGGAAGTGCACGGAAGAAGGATTTGCAGAGGCATATGAGAACTCATACAGGAGAAAAACCTTTTAAGTGCAATGTGTGACTATGAAAGTGCACAGAAGATTAGGTTGCAAGAACATATGAGCATTCATACAGGAGAGAAACCTTTCAAGTGTAATATGTGTGTCTATAAAAACAGCAAGGAAAATTTATTTGCAAATACATATGAGAACTCATACAGGAGAGAAACCTTTCAAGTGCAATAGGTGTGTCTATAAAAGTGCAAGGAAAATTGATTTGCAAGAACATATGAAAACTCATATAGGAGAGAAACCTTTCAAGTGCAATGTATGTGACTATGAAAGTGCACGGAGGAGGGATTTGCAGAAGCACATGAGTACTCGTGCACGAGAAAAACCTTTTAAGTGTAATGTGTGTGACTATGAAAGTGCATAGAAGATTAGGTTACAAGAACATATGAGCATTCATACAGCAGAGAAACCTTTCAAGTGTAATAGGTGTGTCTATAAAAGTGCAAGGAAAATTTATTTGCAAATACATATGAGAACTCATACAGGAGAGAAACCTTTCATGTGCAATGTATGTGACTATAGAAGTGCACAGAAGATTAGCTTGCAAACACATATGACAATTCATACAGGAGAGAAACCTTTCAATTGCAATATGTGTGACTATGAAAGTGCACGGAAGAGGGATTTGCAGAGGCACATGAGTACTCATACAGGACAAAAACCTTTCAAGTGCAATGTATGCGACTATAAAAGTGCATGGCGGTGTTATGTTTGTCCAAGCAGGTTTTAATAATACAAGAGTTTGTTGTTATGTGAATTTATTATTCAATCCGGTACACACCTTACTAGTTTGGTTACTCTCCCCTTCTGCCAACCTCACTAACTAACTAAGACGTTGCCAACCTGACCACATATATAACACGCCCTTTTTTTTTATAAAGAAAATACCATGTTCTAAAACTAACTTAACACAAACTATATATAAATGTAAAAGTATACAGTTGAAGTTAATCTGTATCTTCTGTAAGGTCATAGTCTTGTAAATACATTGGTAATGTTTTAGTTCTCATAGGTCTTCCTTCGTCAATAGTATTATCTTCTGAAGCAGTTTGATTATCGGTATCATTAAATATATCATAAGGTGCATTAACCTCTACGTCGTCTAATTCATCAGCATCTGCTTCTTCGCTTTCTGCTTCAATAATACTTTCTTCAGAAATTGGCGTATCGTCCTTTAGATCTACATTACTTCTACTATTTCCTTCCTCTCTGTTTTCAATTACTTCACTGTCAATATCTTCTGTATTAATATTCATTTTAAGATCATCTTCGTCGAATAAATCATTGAATAATTCAGAATAATTTAGTGCTTTGTCGTGTTTTAAATTACTTTTATTCAAATATTTTCTATTTCTCCTGTATGTATTTCCGAATTCGTCCTGAACTGTGTAGGATCTATCATTCGCATTCTTTATTATTTTTCCCTTCTTCCACCCTTTCGTGGTTTGTATGAGTGTTGCCTCTCCTTCACTAAGCTTCGGCAGTTCTTTAGCGTTTTTATCATAATAATATTTCTGCATGTTTTGCTTCTGTTGTAATTTTTCATATATTACGTTTTTATCTATTATTGCAGGTTTTAGTATTTCTTCCGAACTTGGTATTTTTGTTTTCAAGATCCTGTTTAATAATAACTGAGATGG
>JABXWE010102497.1:0-11086 GCA_014611495.1 Limonius californicus
TAATAAGACCAATTGCAACAACGATATTTTTAATGAGGCAAATAGAACACCAATTAAATTAATCCCCAAGTAACCTTTACAAAGATTAGGTCAATATGTTCTTGAATCCTGTATGAGTACACAACAACTCGCTCAAGTCACTTAATATAGCAATTAAAAATTGAAGTAATCGAGCAATGTAAGAATACTGCGTTTCGCAAATAAAAATACAACGTTTGTGAAACAAATAAACACCCTAACCGCTGAAAGTACTTTCATCGATCATAAGCGCTCTAAAAATACACAATACCATCAATACAAATCCGAATAAACGCAATACTACGGCTCGGAATGACGTACCCTGTATATATTAAGTGAAATTTTACGTTATTATGTACGGTATACGTAACACACTAATGTACAGTTGTATTAAGCTAAACAAGTGATTCGCAAACACATTAAACAATTTGGAATTAAATTATAAAAAGAAAGTAATGTAAATTAAACAATGAGTGATTTAAATCGACTCCGAAAATCAACGTAAAATTAAACATAATTCACTTCCCTGCAGATCTAGATAGCACGGCGTTCTCTGGAATCTGGCGTGCCCGTCTGGACATGTGTTGCTGCTCGCCAGCTGAATGTACTAACCCAGAAAATGCTTCTTGCACGCAGATTCAGGAATTCAGAAAGTAACTAAACTTTGGCAAAATCTCGCCGCCCCCAACTTGTTGTCTAAATATAGTAAATAACGAAATGCGTTAGGCTAGCATGTTCGAAAAGATGGACGAACTTACCAATCGAAATTCCGATTGACGTTAATAAAGACTGGAACGAACATTCAAATCGGTCATCAGACCCATATCGAAAATCTACTAACTACTACAGATTACGATGTCCACAAAGATTCCCTCAAAATATCGAGAAGAAACTCAAGTATCAAGTACTTTTGCGAAGAAATCTATTACGACGTTCAGTCAATCGTCACAGTCACAGGAAGATGGTTGCCGGAAAAATGCAATTTTGTCTACCAATCACTCAGGCGCAGTCTTCGAAAGTCAAGGGAGGACTGCGCAACTCGAACAAACATATGCGAAGAAAGAAAAATGGGTTGCAAACCAACCAAGCGCAAAAATACCGTTACAATTTACACAAAGTTATGAATTATTCTCTATATCCAAATAGTTATACAAGGCCACATCAATTAATGATGTACATAAAATAATTTTTTTTCGATATCGGAGTAGCTGTACGAGGTCACTTCAATTATTCATTTGCACAAAATAATTTTTCTTCATACCGAAATAGATGTACGAAATCACTTCAGTTAATTTTTTACACACAGTAGCTAATTGTTTTTGATTTCAAAATAATTATAGGAGGCCACATTAATTAATGATTTACACAAAATAATTTTACTTGATATTAGAATAGCTGTAGAAGGTCACTTCAGTTAGTCGTGTACCCAAATGAATTTTTCTTCATATCAAAATAGATGTACGAGACTACTTCAATGAATCCTTTACACAAAGTAACTAACTTTTCTCTATATCAAAATGGTTATTCGAAGCCGCAGAACTTAATTATTTGCTCCAAATAATTTCTCTTGGTATCAAAACAACTATACAAGGTTGCTTGATTACACATTTACATAAAATAATTAATTATTCTCTATATCAAAATAGTTATACGAGGCCACATCAATTAATGATCTACATAAAGTTACTTTTTTTGATATCAGAATATCTGTACGAAGTCACTTCAATTACTCATTTACACAAAATAATTTTTCTTCATGCCGAAATAGATGTACAAAATTACTTCAATTAATTTTTTACAGCAAGTAACTAACTGTTCACGATATCAAACTTGCTACACGAGGCCGCAGAAGATAATTATTTGCACAAAATAATTTCTCTTGGTATCAACACAGCTACACATGGTCGCTTCAATTACTCATTTACATCGTATTATTAATTATTGTCTATATCAAAATAGTTATAAGAGGCGACACCAATTAATGATCTACATAAAGTAACTTTTTTTGATATCAGAATATCTGTACGAAGGTACTTCAATTATTCATTTACACAAAATAATTTTTCTTCATATCGAAATGGATGTACTAAATCACTTCAGTTAATTTTTTACGCACAGTAGCTAATTGTTTTTGATATCAAAATAATTATACGAGGCCACATTAATTAATGATTTACACAAAATATTTTTTTCATATTAGAATAGATGTACAAGGTCACTCAATTATTCATTTACACAGATAATTTTTTCTTCATATCAAAATAGATGTACAAGATCACTTCAGTTAATCCTTTACACAAAGCAACTAACTGTTCTAGATATCAAAATAATTATACGCGGCCACATCAGTTAAGGATCTACACAAAATAATTTCTCTTGGTAACAAAGTAGCTGTGCAAGATCACTTCAATTATTCATTTACACAAAATAATTAATTATTCTCTATAGCAAAGTAGTTATATGAGGGCACATCAATTAATGATCTAGATAAAATAGTTTTTCTTGATATCAGAATAGTTATACAAGGTTACTTCAATTATTCATTTACACAAAGTAACTAACTGTTCTCGATATCAAAATTGTTACACGAGGTCGCAGAAGATAAGTATTTGCACAAAAATAATTTCTCTTGGTATCAAAACAGCTACACATGGTCTCTTCAATTACTCATTTACACAGATAAATTTTTCTTCATATCAAAATAGATGTGCGAGATCACTTCAATTAATATGTTACACAAAGCAACTAACTGTTCTAGATATCAAAATAATTATATGAGGCCACATCAGTTAAGGATCTACACAAAATAATTTCTCTTGGTAACAAAGTAGCTGTGCAAGATCACTTCAATTATTCATTTACACAAAATAATTAATTATTCTCTATAGCAAAGTAGTTATATGAGGGCACATCAATTAATGATCTAGATAAAATAGTTTTTCTTGATATCAGAATAGTTATACAAGGTTACTTCAATTATTCATTTACACAAAGTAACTAACTGTTTTCGATATCAAAATTGTTACACGAGGTCGCAGAAGATAATTATTTGCACAAAAATAATTTCTCTTGGTATCAAAACAGCTACACATGGTCTCTTCAATTACTCATTTACACAGATAAATTTTTCTTCATATCAAAATAGATGTGCGAGATCACTTCAATTAATATGTTACACAAAGCAACTAACTGTTCTAGATATCAAAATAATTATATGAGGCCACATCAGTTAAGGATCTACACAAAATAATTTCTCTTGGTAACAAAGTAGCTGTGCAAGATCACTTCAATTATTCATTTACACAAAATAATTAATTATTCTCTATAGCAAAGTAGTTATATGAGGGCACATCAATTAATGATCTAGATAAAATAGTTTTTCTTGATATCAGAATAGTCTATACAAGGTTTACTTCAATTATTCGATTCTACACAAAAGTAACCTAACGTTTTCGATATGCAAAAATTGTTACACGGACGTTCGCAGAAGATAATATTTGCACAAAAATCATTTCTCTTCGGTATCAAAACAGCCTACACAATGGTCTCTTCACATTACTCATTTACACAGATAAAATTTTTCATTCATATCAAATAGATGTGCGAGAATCATTCAATTAATATGTTACACAAAGCACACTAACTGTTCTACGATATCAAATAATTATATTTAGGGCCACATCAGTTAAGGATCTACAAAATATTTCTCTTGGTAACAAAGTCAGCTGTGGCAAGATCACTTCATTATTCATTTACACAAAATAATTAATTATATCTCTATAGCAAAGTAGTTATATGAGGGGCACATCCAATTAATCGATCTAGAAAAAAAAAGTTTTTATTGATTCAGAATACAAGGTCATCTCAATTTTCTCACTTTACACCCAATTGAATTTTCTTCCCATCAAAAGATGTAGAAAATCACTTCAATTAATCCTTACACAAAATAGCTAACTATTTCCAGATATCAATAGTTATATTACTGACGCCGCCAGCAGTTAATTATTTTACACAAATATTCTCATGTGTCAAAACACCTAATAAAGTCGCTTCAATTTACTCTTTTACACAAAATAGTTAATTTTCTTATATCAACAATAGTTATACGAGCCATTCAATTAAATCTATATAAAATAATTTTCTTGAATTCTAAATAACTAATAACCAGGATCGCTTGTTTTATTTCTATCTACAATAAATTGTGTAGATATCAAAATAGCTGTATTTGAAATAATTCTTACATAAAATAATTCTTTCTTCATATCAAAATAGATATATGAGATCACTTTAAGTAATCCTTTACACGAAATAGATATTCTTGATATCAAAATAGTTATACGAGGCCACACTAATTAACTAATAGTTATAGCTCTACTAATACTTTACCCTAAAAGGTTTCTCTAAATATTAAAATAGCTGTACGATGTCGCTTCAATGAATCCTTTGCACGAAATAATATTTCGTTATATCAGAATAATTGTATGAGGTCACTTCATTAGCTTGTTTACACGAAATAGTTTTTTTTAACTAAAGTACTTCGATTGATCGTTTCCACAAAATAAATTCTCTGAATATCAAAATAACTATACAAGGCTGCTTTAAATGAAAATGATCCTCTACACAAAATAGTTTTTCTTCATATTAAAATAGCTGTATAAAGTCACTTAATTTACTGTCTTAACATAACATAACATTTTTTCTTGACATTTAACTAGCTGTAGGCGGTTAATTCAGTTAATTCTCAAAATTATTTGATTATGTGTTTAATTAGCTATACGAGGTCAGTTCAAGTAGTCGCTTGCACAAAAACAGTTTCTCTTTCACAAGATTTGTACAAAGTCGCTTTACATATTTTTTCTTAAACTCGAAGTAGTTGTACGAGTCCTTTCGATTAATCGTTTCCCAAAATAGTTTTTCTTGACGTGAAATTAATTGTATGCTAGAACTTCAGTGAATACGAACTTACTAAATTGGTCATCAAACATTATTATTCTTGGTCTCGTAGCAGCTATACAGAGTAATTTTGTAATTCATATTTTATACATTTTTTTCTGCGGTTTTTTAGATTGATTTGAATTTATCTGGTTAGTAGATTGGGGGTTTGCATAAAATATTCGTACATAATAACTAGTCATCCTGATCTTCGAATAAGCATAATCTTAATTTACTATAAGAATGTTTTTTTTCACTATCAAATTGTCCATTGTTAAGAAAAGTGAGCTCTTCTATTTACGACCGACAAAGTTTTCTTTTTATTTTTCCATTTTGGCGAAACTATTATAATTTCTTTTTTTCTTCTGTTTTAGTTTCAACGAAGGAATACCGTTGTCAACGGCTTGGAGGAGAATGTTTCCCGAAGGATTCACCCTGCGGCAAAAAGCTGAAAATCTCGCAAGCTACCGATTGTTCATCTGAAGAAATTTGTTGTGTCTTGGTTTAGTAATAATTGTCTTTTTGTTTAAAATTTTGAATATAATGTATAAAATGGCAGATAATCACAATGAATGTGCTTTAAAATGTCTTGCAATAAATATATTAAAATGAAAATTGCAAATTCTATTCATTTATTTAAAGATCATAGCGAATATACAACAAAAGTCCATGCCCTTATGGTTGTGTGATGCCCCGTAAATATGATATTGTGCTTTACAACTAAGTCTAAAGAGGAATGTTAGTAAGAACGGGATTAGTTGAATCATATATCTAAGCAATTTGGAAAATTAACCTGACACTCAAGGCACATAAAGCATGGTATGTTGTTGCCTTAATTATTAGTAGCTCCTAAATAAATATATCACGCTATATTTTTAAATTACTTCCATTATTGCCATATTTCCTGTAAGTTTTGATTATAAAGAAACTATAGATATTGAAACATAAACTGAAACAGCCTTTTACCATTAGATATTTATCGTAGCCTTATATAGGTAAAAGATCTTTGTATACTGCATGACATTGAAAAGCACCACCCAGTGAATGTCAAAATATTTTAATTTTTTTATGGGATAATATGGATACATATAGGGTATTATATGATTAAAATGGTGGTTGGAAAAGGAATTTAGCGTATCTAGAGAGTTTTTAAAGGGTACGAATTATAGAGATTTGTAAACTCTTCGAGCAATTGCTAATAGGGGTTGTAAAAACGCATCCAATGTAATGTTCGTAGATGTAACGACCGTGAAAAGGACCTTTTAAGAAGAAATGCTCTTAGGGGCCGGTTTAGTACGCCCTAGCCAATTACCAATGAATGTATAGCTGCTACAGGATATAAACTCTCTGCTAGGTCAATTTAGTACAGAATAAAGTCTTCTGTCCTTTAATGCTATCGACGGTGCTTCGTCTTTCAGTTGAACCAAAAACGTACAGAAGCAAGACTGTAGTGGTGCTTCTGCTTGTGGACCTATGATGGACGTGGAAGGGTCCACCTAAAATGTGGAGCAAGGCATGAAGTTCAATATGGTATAGAACGCAATGCAACGCTTATCCGAGGATTATGGTGTGTGGTGCTATAGCATATCGAAGTAGATACTCTTCCTGGTAGGAATACCCAGCGATAGATTTCGAATGTCTTGGAAACTGTTACTCTGCCCTCTCTCCAGAAACTAGAAATCCCTATTTTCCAGAATGATAATGCCAAATCCCACACACCGCAGCTGTCACTACAAAGTTCCTTCATGATTCTGATACCGTTCTTTCCTAGTCAGCAAGGTCACTGATCTTTCGCCAATTGAAAATGTATGGGGTCTTACAGACAGAACGTTGGGTCAATTAGCTGTTCCCATGATGGGTCTGCAGCGTCACAGAAATTAAGATCAGATTGTTTAGAACACGATACTGCAGAATACTTAACAGGAGCTTCGATTCATTATTGAATTTGAGGGCTACAGAGTGTTTCAATCATCATGAAATTTTTATCATGTAAAATTCTCTATGGATCCATATTATCACTTAAAAATTATTAAGGTATATAGAAGTTTACTGGGTGTTGCATTTTGAAAATCATTTAGTATATACCAGGAATCGACAGAGACGTTACTTCTGTTCAAGTGACAAATGTTTATAAAAATATTTGTATTTGTTTGTGATTCAATGTTATGCGAAATAAAATGTATATTTTGTCCTCCGAGGTTGGTGTCTTGTCCTTGCATCACAGCCTATAAGTTCTATTATGTCCCAAGTTTTTGTTTTCGGCCTCAAATTGCGAGACTTGATTCCTTGAAGATTCCAGGGGCTGTTTTAAAAAAGCCTTTATGATTATATCGGGTTCCAGTTCTGGTTCCCCGAAATGTTGTTGTTTGCGAGCCGTCAGACCTTCGCATTAACATAACCAGTTAAGAGGTGTCTCTAATTTCTCTTCATAGATTCTACAGGTTGAGTTGTTCGCTTGATTTATGAAGTATAGATGTTTGTTCAAATAATTGTGTTCGGTGAGGATGCCTGTCAGCTGTCTTATTTTTTTTGGTCGCAACAATCCAGGGTGGTCGCCCCAGTAAACACCATGAGTTTTTCTTAGCCAGTTTCTGGTTTGCTTCCTAATAGTAGGGTACGGTAAACCGCGGGTGGGTTCTGGGCCTTGGGACTGTGATCCGCTTTCAGATTTTGCTAATTTGTCTGCTTGTTTATTGCCTTATTTTCCTTGGTGTCTTGATACCCATATCATACATAATTTGTTATTTTGTTTCAGTCCTACCAAATTCTTATGCCACGCTAGAACTATCCTAGATTGGAATACATTTGCTAACAGCGCTTTAAGCGTCGCATGGATGTCCGACATGATAGATTCTCCTATTAGTAGGCCCCTTGTATCATGATTTGAGTACAGGTGAGGAGTTTTCCTAGTGTTTTCGCCTGCAACACGAGTATATAGCTTTCCAGGTTACGCTTATGTCATTGCCTTTTCTAGCTTCAAACATGTCACTTCCTGTCCCATTACGAGTTTTTAATTCATCTATGTACCAGATGTGTCTATTGACATTTTCTCTGGGCTCACCTTTGCTCCAGTCGTCGCTCAAATTGTTTTCATGTTTCTGCTATTTCTTGGTTTCCTGATATTATTTCTTCCTGTTTATTTGCTACTCTATGGAAATTAGGTTTACTTTGCTTTAACATACTTTGAATCTTCATATATGCGTTGTCTATCTTTCCTGTGTGGAGTTATTGTTTTTCCTTTATAAAAGTCTCTTTAGTTATGTTTTTTAATTTACTGTAAGTTCAGTTGTCTTTGCTTTGGGTAGTCTTCTTTAGATCTCCTTCGATTATCGATCGTATCTATTGTAGCTGTTGTTATCCATAATTGTTTGTTTTACGTTGTCTCTCTACCTATGACGTTTTTATTGTTTGTTCCACCTTTCTCCATCGTTCTTCCATGTTGTTAACTGGCTTTATTTTGGTGTTTATATCTTCTTTTATTTTTGCTTATAGAGTTATACATTTGTGTTTTTCCTTTAGTCTGTGTAGGTTATATGTTGTATTTCCATTTTTCTTTCATTTTTTGAAATTAAACGTATATCTTATTAGTACTATTATATGATGACTGTCAGTATGGTTATTAAACCTCTGTTGAACCACAATTATCAGTTTGGTATCTGTTTATATCATCTATTTTCCTCTTGTTTCGCGTGATTAATCAGTTGTTCTATATTTCTCTCTCTACTTAATCGCAATTATGAGTTATAGTAGGCATATACACTTGTATGATTGTTGTGCCTCTGGATATTGTATTTGTCTTTAGTTTTACAATTCTTTCATTGTGTGGTTGATATTCTGTTACAAGTTTTCCGACCTCCTTCTTTAGCATTACGACGATTTATCCATATATTCGTATTTCTCTGACCAGAAATCTCCTTGCTCTTTCGTTAAGCTCTACTACATCGTTCTCGTTTCTTCTTATTTGTCGTTTCTAGGTTCTTAGTTTCCCTGCTTGGTGCATTGCTTTTACCTTCCAGTATACTATCAACTTTATCCCAATATCTAATAGACTAATAATGTTACAGCTACGAGGATACCCCACCAACGTAAATATTATCCAAGTATATGCACCAACCGCAGATAAACCGAATAACGAGGTTGACGACCTATACGAAAAGATAAATGACCTTTTGACCAGCACAAATAAACAAAACATAAATATAGTAATGGGAGATATGAACGCGAAGGTCGGAAGAGGAAGGACAATGAACATAGTAGGCAAATTTGGACTTGGAGAACGGAATGATAGAGGAGATAGGCTAATTCAGTTCTGCCAAGAAAAAGACATGACAATAACAAACACCTGGTTTGACCTACCACCCCGACGTCTATATACGTGGACTTCACCACAGCACAACGACGAAAGAATAGTAAGAAACCAAATCGACTACGTAATAATCAATCAACGCTTCCGCAACTGTATACTCAGTGCCAAAACATACCCGGGAGCCGACATACATTCCGACCACAATCCAGTAGTAGTCAAGATGAGAGTTAAACTAAAAAGAACACAAAAACCGAAACAGAAGAAAAAGGTGGAAATGAGAATACTCGAAAACCCAGAAACAAAAGAAAAAGTGGCAGAGGGAATTAAACAAAACATTAGAAGCATAGAAAGCACCAATGACATAGAGAGCTTATGGCAACAGTTCAAGAACAGTATACTGAAAGCTGAAGACATAGTAAGAAATAAAGGACAAAAAACAGCTAAAAAAGAATGGATGACAACAGAGATCTTAGACATGATGGAAGAAAGGAGAAGATTTAAGATAATAGATACAAAGAAATACCAAACAATACACAGAGAAATAAAAAGAAAAATAACCGCTGCCAAAGAAGAATGGCTGAAAGAAAAATGCGAAGAAATAGAACAACTGCAAGAAAAACATGACGATTTTAATCTTCATAAACGAATTAAGGAATTAACGAGAAACTACAAAAAAGCTAGACCCGTAGTATTGACGGACGACAATAACAGAGTCATCACAACACAAGACGAAAAAATGAGAGCATGGGTAACATACATCCAAGAACTCTTTGCCGACACACGACCAACAACATACAGGCAAGATGACACAAACAAAGAAGAAGGACCAGACATCCTAGTAGCCGAAGTTGAGAAGGCAATAAAGACAAGTTCTAAAGGAAAAGCTCCAGGACCAGACGACATCAAATCCGAATTTTTGAAACTCCTGGATGAGGAAGGTGTTAGATCACTTACAAAGCTATTTAACCTAATATACCAACGAGGTAGTATACCAGAAGATTGGCTAAAATCGACATTCATCACTATCCCTAAAAAACCAAACGCAAGAAAATGCAATCAATATCGTACAATCAGCCTCATGAGCCACGCACTCAAGATATTCCTACGGATCGTATACGAACGTATAAAGCAGAAGTGTGAAGAATACATAGGGCACACGCAATTTGGGTTTAGAGCCGGCATGGGAACCAGAGAAGCACTACTCTGCATAACAGTCTTAGCAGAAAAATGCTTAGATATGAGACAGAATTTGTATATCTGCTTCATTGACTTCGAAAAAGCATTTGACAAAGTCCAGCATGTCCAACTTATAAATGCTCTAGAGCAAATAGGACTAGATAGAAGAGATATACAAATAATCAAAAACCTATACTGGCAACAAAAGGCGACAATCAAAATAGATGAACATCTCAGTGATGAAGTAAACATACAGAGAGGAGTGCGCCAAGGATGTGTATTGTCTCCAATATTATTCAATGTATATTCAGAGAAAATCATACAGAATGCATTACACGAAAGAACAGAAGGTATTAAAGTAAATGGTGTACTAATCAACAACATACGTTACGCAGACGACACAGTTCTGATAGCCTCTAACGAGGAAGAATTACAACAACTACTAAACAGCGTTTCGGAAGAAAGTAACAGAATGGGGTTAAACATCAATACCCAAAAAACGAAAGTTATGGTTATCAGCAGAGATAATATCAACCTGAATATAATACACGATAACATCAGAGTAGAGCAAGTAAGAAAATTTAAGTACCTAGGAAGAGTTATTGACGAACTCTCCGACACTAACATAGAAGTAAGATCTAGAATAGAACACGC